>PVIC010012669.1:0-40926 GCA_004025085.1 Thryonomys swinderianus | reverse complement strand
GAAATTGCTAAATTGCCCAAGCTGAGCTGGGATTACAGGTGGGTGCCGCTGCCTAGCGTCAAAGCCACTTCTTAGAGACGCTGTAAAAATAGTATTTGTCTCGTGCTTCACAAATGAAAGGATTTAATGCGACTAGCTTGTGGTTCAGTGCACATATTTGGGTTTCTCATGTGAGTGCAGAAGCCTGTTGAGTGAGACGAAGGAGGAGAGAGAAATCGTGTTAATCCTGAGCCACACGCTGCTGAGCTGTGGGTAAGCAGAAGCGAGGATGAAATTGTGGGGGTCAAAATGGTCACCAGGACTCAACACGTGTGAGGGGTGCGGGGCGACCGGGACTGGGCAGAAAACACCCAACTGGGCCAAGGCTCAGCCCAGCGTCCAGGTCTGGAGCCGGCGTGTCCCGGCAGTCACCGCACGCTGGGCCCAAAGGGCTCCGGCCAGCCTTTTGCCATCCGTTTTCCGAGTCAGTCACGGAACTATTAGGCCGTCTGGGGACACCTGCCCCCGCCCCAGGGAGCTGCCGTCTGTCCACCCCACCCCACCCCACCCCCGCCCCGAGTCTGACTGCTCTAGTGTGACTGTGAACAGGTCTGAAGGCCCCTGTGAGACTGTCATGGCGCTGGTGTCACGGGGTTTCTCTCCTGTAAGAGGGACAGTACACTATGTCCCCGCGTCCCCGTATCCAAGCCTTTCTGTCTGTCTGTTTTGAGGTAGGGTTTTGCTCTGTAGTTCAGGCTGGCCCTGAACTCCGTATAGCCAGGACAGCCTTCAAGTCCCGCCTCTGCCTCCTGAGTGCCGGGCTTACGGCTGTGGCTGTGCGACATCACACACAGCTGCTTCTCGACTTTCAGCAGGCAATCAAGGGACACGTGTTTTCCGAGTCACGGAAAAGAAAAAAACAAACTCTCCAGGTGTTCCAACTTCCTCACTTGAGGTACTCGTCAGAGTTTTAGATGCCGCATAAGCTGCAGGTGACTGTAACGGTCCCGAGGGAGACCTGTCCGACGCACACAGAGAGATCACCACGCTGCGCACCCGTGTGGGAACTTCAGAACGCGGACGTGAGACTCGAAGGAGAAGGGAGTGCGCCCTTAAAGCGCGGAAAGGATGTTGCATGTCAGCCATCTGTGAGTGACACAGGGAACAGGGACGTGTTCGTTAAAGTCTCAGGGCCTCTCCAGCGAGCATCAAACAGCAAGTGGAGTGTCACTCATCTGATCAGAGTCCCGCTTAGGAAGAAGAAGACAAATCCATTAGGGCGTCTACATCGGCACAGACACTACACATCTTCCTTCTCCTAACTGGCTCCGTACCCTTCGGTCCAAGGCTGGGTAGGGACTTGGGATCTGAGGTTAAGGAGAGGCACGGCGACACTTTGGCAGAGAACTTCATAGCCACATTTGCAGTAACAAATGCCACTGACAATAAAATTCTACCGCATTTAAGTAGTGTTTGCAATCATATAAAATAAATAACCAAAGAGACCTGGAAATGGGACTCACACTTAGGATACATACTTCTTAAAAATACATTTTATTACTCACACAATTTTTTTTGCATTATTCAGTAAACTTTATTGGTACATTATTTACACAGCTCAGAATCTGTGGAGAGCCAAAGGGCAACCGCGCCCAAAAGATGGCGCTGAAGGAGTAGGTCAAGTGGTCTATATCCGCTGAAAAGCAAGTCTATATTTAGGCATTGCCTGATCAGCCAGTTTGCGTCCGCTGTATAGCCGCCTATCCCAGAATGCCACGTGTCCTTCAGGCATTGGCTGATGACTAGGTATATATATACTGGGAGAGACCTGAGAAGACCTTTTTTTTTGTTTTTGCTCGAGCAAAGGATCCTGAATAAAACAGCAGAAAGAAGAGTTCGCGGTCGCGTCTTCCTTGCTGGTCGAGGGGGAAGCGACAAGAATCACTCACAACATTGGGGAATTTGGACCAATATGTGACACAGGTCAATTCTCATTTTTACCCACATCCCTGCCCACCCACCCCCTATATACATACTCTTAGTTTTTTCCAAGTCGTATTTATTCCTTCCCCTCATTACGTTCCCCACACCAAACTCCTTTTGGATATTACAGAAACTATCATACATTCTAGAGCTCCTTTACCTCTACAGATACTTATATCAAGGAAAAGATCCAGTATTTGCATATCTGTGTTGTTTATTTCACTTATTAGTGTGCGTCTCTATTTGCACATAAATGAATCAATCTTGTCCTTCTTTATGGCAGAGTAATACTCCGTGTTTTTAAAAAAAACATCTTCTTTATCCAGTCTCCAGTTGATGGGCATTTGAGTTGTTTCCAAGATCGGGCTATCATAAACTGAGCTGCTATGAACAGAGGTGTACATCTGTCTTTTCAATGTGATTTTTAAAATTCCTTTGGGTATATTCCTAGCAGGGGGATAGCAGGGTCAAATGGGACCCCTAGTCCTAGTTTTCTTAGAAATCACCACACAGATTTCCACAAAGGTTGCACAAATCTACAATCCCACCAGCAGTGGAGAAGGGTTCCTTTCTCCCCACAGCCTCACCAGCATTTATCGTTGGTTGATTTTGTAATCGTGGCCATTCTTTGTGGAGTGAGATGGAATCTCAGTGTTGTTTTCAGCTGCATTTCTCGAATGACCAGTGATGTTGAACGTTTCTTCATATGCTTCTTGGCTGCTTTGACTTCTACCTCTGAGAAGTGTCTGTTCATTTCAGAAGACCATTTTTGAATTGGGTCTTTAAACTTGGGGAGACTGATTTGTTTCAGTTCCTTGTATATTATAGATAATAGCTCTTTGTCTGACAAACAACTAGTAAAGACTTTTTCCCATGTTGTTGGTTGTCTTTCAGCTGTGCCAGTGATTTCTTTTGTTGTGCAGAAGCTTTTTAGTAGGAATGAGATCCCATTTGTTGACTCTTTCTGGTAGTTCTTGTGCTATAGAGGTTTTATTCATGAAGTCTCTGCCTAAGCCAATGTCTTCAAGAGTTTTACCTAACCTGTTTTCTAGCAGATTTATTGTTTCTGTTTTAATGTTTAAGTCACGAATCCATTGTGAATTTAGTTTTGTGCATGGTGAAAGAGATAAATCTAGCTTTAGTTTTAGTCAGGTTAAAGCCCAGTTTTTCCAGCACCATTTGTTAAAGGGGCTGTCTTTCCTCCACTGGAGATGTTTGGATCCTTTGTCAAAGATAAGATGGCTTAGTGTATCTGGGTTGTGTCTGGATCTTCTAATCTATTCCACTGGTCCTCGGGTCTGTTACTTTGCCAGTACCATGCAGTTTTTATCCCAGTGGCTTTATAGTAGAGTTTTAAGTTGGGGATTGCAATGCCCCCTGCCATGTCGTGGTTGATTAGAATTGTTTTTGCTATTCTAAGTCTCTTGTGGTTCCAGATGAATTTTTGGATTATTTTCTCTCGCTCCATGAAGTATAGTGTTGGGATTTCAATTGGAATTGCATTGAATCTGTATAGTAGTTGTGGAAGTATAGCCATTTTGACGATGTTACTCACACAATTTTTAAACATACATATACATGCTTTTCCTGTGGGCCTTTGTTTCACCTGTGAGTCTCTTACTAGATGGAGTCCTTGGCGTGCACTGGTTGCATGAAACAATTGCAAAGTAAAATCAAGCGTGCAAAGCTTTAGACCCCAAATCTCAGGCTGACTGCTGGCGTGTCCTCGCCTGAGGGACCTAGATCCTGGGGTGCTCGACCAAGTGCCAGGAAAGAGCTCTGACTGTCTACAAGGCTCACCACTATCTAGGCCTCAGACTGATCACTGGTAAGCAAACTTGCAATGCCAGAAATTAGAGGAAAATACTGTAAGAATTTTATAGGCAGATTGCTCATGTCAAAAGCTACTCATTATGCATCAGCAAAATTGTTAAACTACATTTTTTTTTCTTTGAGACAGGGTCTCACTTTGTAGTTCAGGATGGCCCTGGGTTCACTATGTAACATAGGCAAGCTTTGAACTCACAGCAATCTTCCTGCCTCTGCCTCCTGAGTGCTAGAATTACAGGCATGAGCCACCATGCCCCACACTGTGGTATGTGTACTGATTGCTGGTGGGCGTGCGTCACCACACCCGGTATTGTTGTACATGGTTACCGGGGATCAAACCAGGGCCCTTGCTCTTGCTAGGCAGGTGCTGGACCCACTGAGCTAAATCTCCGGCCCAAAACCACGTTTTTTAAATTTTATTTTATTTATTTAATTTTATTTTATATTTATTTTATTTATTTTATTTTATTTATTTTATTTTATTTTATATTTTATTTATTTTATTTTATTTTATTTTATTTTATTTTATTTTATTTTATTTTATTTTATTTTTTGAGACAGGGTCTCGCTTTGTAGTTCAGGCTGGCCCTGAGCTCACTATGGTGCCCAGGCAAGCAGCCGCGAACTCAGCAATCCTCCTGCCTCTGCCTCCTGAGTGCTGACATTACAGGCGTGAGCCACCACGCCCAGCACTAACTACGTTTTTTTTAAATCAGTGTATTATATGCTTTCCTGGAAACTTTCTGAATTCAAAACATGATGAGACTAGAACTAGGAAGCGAGCTCTGGGACTTGGGTTCGCTGTTCCCCGGGGCAGCCTCCCCTAGGGCACAGGAGCTCCCAGCTGCCTGCTTACGGTCAGGTTCTGGGCCCCGCCGTTCTCGCTGGAAGAATGCAGAGCCCCATCTAACTCAAGACCCAGCGGACACGGGTGGCTGCTGTGCTCCCCACGCGCCCCGTGCCTTGGCCGTCCTAACCGGCTCCCTCCTGCGCTGAGGCTCAGGCCCAGCAGTTTGGTAGGTGTCAATCCCGACACGCCCCCGGGGCGCAGGGGCCTGAGCAAGGCTGCACTCCTGCTGCAGACCCCGCCCACCTCGGTGGCTGGAGGTCTCCTTGGCAAGCCCGGTCAAGGGCTTTCACCTTTTCACTCAACAGAGGCCTGTTGCCACCTCTCCTCCACATGCCTGAGTGGCTGCACCACCCCAGGGTCTCAGGGTTCTGGGTGAAAGGGTGCACGTGACACCCCGAATCCAGGGCTGTGAGGCCCAGCCGTGTTTCTACGACTGTGCAGTGTATGCCGTGCTCAGAGCAAGATCAGACCGCTGGGGATGGAAAACATACTGGCTAGGTCCCCGTGTGGTGGTAGGAGTTGAAACATGGAAACATGAAAAGCAATCCCATACCAAGCGTGTGTCTATGTGTCTGTGTGTCTGTCTCTGTGTGTGTAGACCTGGGCACAGATGCCAGGCTACAGCTTGGGTTCAGGTCTCCTCTCTCTCTTCTCACCATCTTAGTGGCCCGTCTGCTACTGGAGGCCACAACCCCTGCAGCACCTAGCACTGATGTGGGAGACGGAGCGCCAGCTGCCGAGGGCCAGGAAGAACCTCTCGGCGACATGGCCAGGAATGCAGACAGCGCCCAGGCAGGGCTGCGGGGTTCGCGTCCCTGGGTCCAGCGTCTGGAGGCCCACGCCACTCACGCCTGCTGTGTGCCCAGAGTCAGCCACACCATGAAGAGCCCCCCGAGCGGGAAAGGGCTGTTCATCCGAGCCTAAGACTTCAGCCTAGCTGGCAGGCCCATCCCTGTGGAGAAACACACAGATCCTGGCCGTGGCTGCACAGGCTGGCCGCAGAGGCTCACGGCCACTGGAGAGAAGTCCAAGTGACCCCAACTGGTTACGCACAGAATCCCACCTGACCCACTAGTCCTGGTGCCAGAGGTGAAAGTTTTCCTCTTCTCAGTGTTGAATCCACAGCTGAAGGGTCTGGATTGGATCCTGCAGATTTAGACGGCGACTCTGATGAAACCGGGCGTCTGACAGGGCAAGGGAGTGGACTGGGGACCTTTGCTCTCGATTATCCACACGTAGAAGCTCACACCTTGTGCACAAGCACTGAAGGAAGCAGAGGCAAGGCCTGTGTGCAGCAGGCTGTGTGGCGCCCTCGCGGAGCGCCCCCTAGCGGGGTCTGTCCTTGTCTGGCCTTGCAGATAGCACAACCCAAGAGAGGGCCGAGGTCTCAGGCTGGGGGATCCCCGGCATCAGGGCTGCTCACGCGGGGCTCAGCCCGCGAAGGGCAGGTGCCAGGCTGGGCCGACCGGGCGCTGTCCAGGTCCAGCTTCGGAAGGAGGAAGTGGAGGTGCACAAGTCAGAGTCAATGGTTCTGAGTCGTAACTTTTTAAAAAGACAAACTGTGCCGCCAGTGTAAATGGGTAATAAAATGCACGTGCACAAAACGAAAACGCCAACGTGGCACCAGTAATACGGCCAGAACTATGCAGAATCGGTTAGAAGAGGCCGCCTAGGAAGGGAGCAGGTGGTGTGAAACAGGAACCAGTCTGAAGTGCCCTGAGGACGGGCTAGACTCGGCCCCTCCAGAGTGTGGGCCAGAGAACTGGCCGCCCCGGGGACCCGCCCGCGGCCAGGGCGTCGGCGCCTCCCGTCCCGCAGGCCGGGCTGACCTGCCGCCGCTCTTCCGCGTGCACCCCAAGGGCCGGGGTGCGCGCTGCACCCTGTTCTCCCCACCCAGCCCGTGCTCCCCTCGGCAGTGCGACCTGGACGGTCAGGAATTCGATCCGTCTCCTCGGGGAGCGAGCCAGGCCCGAAGCCAGGGCCCACCCGCGGCGGGGCGGCCTGGGCTCCTCCTCTCCCGGTTCAGGGTAGACTTCGTAACTGTAGGATGTCGCTGGCCGGGTCTCTGCTCCATCTCCAGCACCCCGGAACCCCAACAGCACGCGGAACAAGATCCATCCGTGGACAAATGAAACGTGCTGCAATGTCCAACACGGCCTCTGGGGGGAGACAGTCACCACGAAATAGAAGCGTCGCTGATTTCCACGGACTAGATCTTAAACCTGGTGTAGACCTCGGCGGGGGTGTTTGTTGTTTTGCGGTTTTTTAATGGTGAGGTTTCTGCTTTGGTACAAATTTGGAGACGTGAATATAGTTTATTCATAACAAATCTAATAAGTGTCTGGCAAATTGCCACATTTCATACAAAAGTGATATATATGATATAACTGGACATAGGCCCAAAAGGGGCCCTGTGGCTTAGCTGGTCAAAGCGCCTGTCTAGTAAACAGGAGATCCTGGGTTCGAATCCCAGCGGGGCCTGGCTTGCTCGGTTCTCTGTTTTCCAGTCCTCCCTACAGGTCTCAGAGCTCCATCCCTTTACGGGTGGTGGCTCCGGAGAGCCTGGCGCCCCGGCACTGGGGTCAGGCTGCCGCGTTCAGTGGAAAGCAGAGTTCTCTTGTGCTCCCTTTGCGAGTTTCTCTCCTGTCTCCATCGCGACAGCCTAACCCACGTGACAGATGCCATACAAGCAGGTTCGCCTTTATTTACTTATTTTTTGAGACAGGGTCTCACTCTGTAGCCCAGGGAAGCCTCGAGCTCAGCAATCCTCCTGCCTCTGCCTCCCGAGTGCTGGGATGACAGGTGTGAGCCTCCACGCCCGGCTCGCCTTTGTTTTTGAGAAGGAGACGGGTTTAGGTCCCGCGGAGCTCAGGGCTGCGTTGCCGGAGGGCGGGCTGCAGCGCCGGCCCTGGGCGCCCGGGACAGAGAAGGACGCCCGGCGGGGAGCGCTCAGTCTCCCCGGTAACCCCACGGGTCCTCGGCAGCCCACCCCGTGGAGGCTGAAAACTCACAGCGCGACAGCGAGTGCCCGAGACTCACCCCGCGGCTCCGGGGCCCCAAACCTCAGGGACCCAGAGAGGCTCAGGGTCCTCAGCCGAGGAGAGGGTGTCCAGGGGCCGAGCCCGAGGCCTTGGGGCACCGGCATCAGGCTCTGACCGCCGAGGCGTCCCCCCGCTGGAGGCCTCGCTGGCTGGGGCCCGGGCTGCTCCCCGAGGAAGCGAACGAACGCACGAGGCAGAAGCAGCAAGCTCCTCGCCGCCTTGCCCGGAGAAACCGTCCTGCTGAATCCGCCGGTCCTGCTCCGAGGGTTGGGCCCGGTGGGCTCCGTCCTGCCTGGGCTCCGCTGCCCGAGGTCGGCTCAGTGTGGGCTGCGGCCCCGGCCCGGGGCTTGGGTCGCGAACTGCACAACATGGACTCCGTCTCGGTCACCCGCTGGGAGCAACCTGCCCGGACAGGGTGACCGCTGGAAGCTCCGCGTCCTCCAGCCGCTCCGGCAGAGACCACAAGGGAAGGCCACAGCGCTCGGACGGTGTCAGGACGGTGTCAGTCCGGGCACCGCAGGCCCACAGCCCCCCGCGCTGCCTCCGCCTGTGTGTTCGAGCCGGGAGCGCGGCAGCCTGGCGTTGCCTCGCAGTCCACCCCTTAGTCTGCAGCTGTGAGGTGCCCACCGGCGAGGCCCCCGGGACCTGCAGGAGCCGGCCACGCCCAAGATCGTCGGCAGAGGCCAGTCGCTCGCCATGGGCACATGCCGTGGACAGAGCCTCGAGGAAAGCTTTGGTCGGGGGCCGTCACTTAAACTCATGTCACGTGAAGTCTTTTGGTCCCGATGTGACCTTTATGAATGCAGCTAGCAATTATAATTCCATCATACGTAGAACAAGGCTGCGTTTCCAGTCACATCATCAAAATCCATTAGTAAAAGTGAAACAGCTTACCTGGGACTTCCAGTCTATTCCTGAAGCACAGCCCCAGGGCGCTCACACCTGCGCACAACAGTCACGCCTTCCTGGTGAGCAAGATGATGTCAGGGCTTGTCGCCCAATCTAGGCTCTCACTACTGAACAGAGCAGAAGCACATCAGGTCTAAGGACGAGCTTCAACCCAGCGCAGGACGCGCCGCCCAGGCCCTACGCCCAGCCCTGCGCTGCAGGCGGGCAGTACTCGGCCTGGGCCTTCAGAGGGCTCTGAAGACCTGCCTGGACAACCACCTCCTGACCAGTGAATTCCTGAGGCCAAAAACAGCAACCCCAGGGGACAGACAAGCGAAAATGGCAACAGGACAGTCTCACAAACCATAGAAATCCATAAAATTGCCCTCTGTGTATTTAAGAACTCTTGCCCCAAGGCTGGAGATTTAGCTCAGTGGTTCCGGCGCCTGCCTGGCAAGCGCAAGGTCCTGAGTTTGATCCCGGAAACCACATACAATGCTGGGTGTGGAGACTCACGCCCACCAGCCATCAGTACCACACACCACAGAGCCAGGCGTGGTGGCTCAGGCCTGTCATCCCAGTACTCGGGAGGCAGAGACAGGAGGGTTGCTGAGTTCGAGGCTTGCCTGGGCTGCATAGTGAGCTCAGAGCCAGTTTGAACAACAAAGCAAGACTCTGTCTCAAAAAAAAAAAAAGTCTCCTTGATATAGAGGACTATTAGAATTTGGGGCAAGATTTTTTTTTTGAGACAGGGTCTTGCTTTGTAGTTTAGGCTGGCCCTCAGCTCACTATGTAGCCCAGGCAAGCCCCGAACTCAGCAATCCTCCTGTCTCTGCCTCCCGAGAGTTGGGATGACAGGCGTGAGCCACCACGCCCGGCGAGACTTCTTGATAGATAGAGGAAAGCAAATGTCTTCCAGGCACACAGACTCTGTGGCATTAAACTGGTCCGTTACACCCCCGCCCCGGTGCCTGTTTGTACTCTCTGGAAAGACAAGCAGTGCCCCTTCCCCCCTTCTACAGCCTGCCCGGTACCCGTCACAGGTCACCGGGGCCTACACTGCCATCAGACATCTCAGCACCTGCCCTTCTCTTCTTCTTCCACACTTGTAATCAGTAACTACTGGGTGTCTTTGGGGCCTTTAGTCTTTGTTCGCTGGAGCAGCCTGGACTGGCCTCCGACCCAGCTTTCTCCCTCAGTCTCGTCTCTTCCTTTTGTCCTGACTAGCTTGCCTCGTGCTGCGTCGACAGTGATGGAGACCCAGAGCCACGTCTCTCCACAAGCGACCTCAGCGCTTCCCTGAAGGGATGGGCTGGGAGCTCTTGGTCCCCCAGCCAAGAGGACGACGCCTCCTTAGAACATCAGTCATGACCGTTCTTCGTTCTTCTTCATTCTTCGCTTGGAGAAGTAACGAGGGAAGTCACCCCACCTTTGCCTTGAGGCCTGGCCTCGAGCTGAGCTGCGGGTGTTCTGACCTTCTGTGCTGGCTTCTGAGGGCCCAGCCTGTCTGACTGCCTGGAATATTTCTATCTAATTGAGCTGTTCATAGTAGTCAGGCCATTAATTTAAGTAGAAGGACCGCATGAGTCTCTAAAGTTCCTAGGGATATTGTGCTCCAATAAGGGCAGAAGTACTCCTGAAAAAGTAGCACACGAGAGTATACTACAAGAGTATTCTGGTAGGTCCTTCATAAAAGAAAAAGGAAGCACCAGAGTTAATCGGTTTATTTGGCTTCCGGAGGCAGTACATACCATACTTAACATTACAACCTTTTTATATAGTAACAAGAAAGCCAAAAGGATTTTAAATGGAATACAGTCCAAGAAATTGTTTGGAAATATTTAAAGAATAAATGACCTAGTTCTATACTTTACAGCTGCCAAAACATAATGAACTTGCCATCATGGACATTTTATTTACTAATACCTATGGTACATGGGCAGTTTGGATCAAAACTAAACCTAAGCATAAGGCTTTAGGCTTCTGGGGTAAAGGGTTTCCATACTCAGAAACGAAGTAATCTTTGTTTGAAAAATGTATACAGACGCTCCATGAGGCCCTGTGGATTTCCTCCACAGCTCTGTCTCAGGAAATCACAATTGGCTATGTATTCCTGTGCTACAATGGGTCAAATGACACCTCTTGAATTGTAGGAAAAACAGCTTGATGCCGAGGTCACACTGTGGAAATGGGACACCAGTGGCCGAGATCTGTCGGGGCCGCAAACCCGCACCACTTGCCAAGGAACCCCACCATGTGGCCTTGGCACTGCCAGGCAGATCTTCCCAGCAGAGGTTCCGTGGAACCCTCTTGGCTGGTGGGGCCTTTGCTGCATCCACAGCGCTGAAAACACATGGCTTACAGCCAGGGCATCAGAATGTATCCACAGTCCGTGTCGCTGTACGGCCGCCGCATTTCGGCTGCCAACCCCACTGACCTGACTGGCCGAGCTCCTGCTGACACAGAATGCAGACACTACCACAGCTGTCGCGGCCAGACAGTGTTTGCCTGAGTCCCCCACGCCTCTGCAGTGTCATGGGCACTCGGCAGGGCTGTCACCATCTGGCCTGGAAAACGGCCCTCCACGCACCTCCCAAACAAGTGCAAAGACTTTGGAATGAGAAATGGTAGTCACTGGCACACCTAGCATCGAGATCTTTGTCACTCACATGGATGTGCACACCAATAAAGACACACCAGAGCCATTGGATGTGCTAAGGCAGATGAGCTCTCCAAAGTAGGAAGTAAAATCACGCTTAAAAGTACATAGCCTATAAATAATACCAAACTTAGGAAACCCCGGAAAATATTAAATAACGATCCTACGATGATATCCCCCAAATTAACAACAAGGTACCCTGAAATGGGCTACCGGTCAGGACCCAGAGCCACGGAGAACTGAGAAACAACTGTGTCCAGGAAGCAGGCAAAGCCCACAGGCGCTGGACGTCCATCCCCCGGAAGCCCGTCAGTGAGACCCAACCCCTCCCCAGAAAGCAGACACGCACCCCACCTGGTGGATGGCCTCTGAGGACCCCCGAGCAAGCCAGGAGCCCAGGGAGGCCTGCGGCACAGGCCCTGCGCACGGCACCCCGAGGACGACCGTGGGCGCGGTGTGCTGCCTTCGAGCTCCGAGAACCGGAGTCGGCCAGCGGTGCAGGCCCAGACACCCTCGACATCCCGGGAGCCCCCACCTCACCCAGCCCTCAGCTGCGGGCCTCACGGGAAGATGAACAGACTGGGACTGTGTGGCCCTTTCTCAAGACCAGCTCCCCAAGCTTTTCAGATCGATGTTTTTCAGTTTCTCCCAACAGCTTTCTGTTTCTTCCTAGTGCCCAAACCGCAGTGCTCTGTATATATATACTGATTAGTGGTTTGGTTTGCGTATACTTTTCCTCCTTTTCATTTTGACAATAGTGGTGGATTTTCTTGCATGTGTGTGTGTGTGTGTGTGTGTGTGTGTGACTTGATTGTGGCAGCCTCGTCCCTGCTTACCTTACGCATATTTAACATGCTCTTTGGGCTTCGTTTTATCGTTCAGAACCAAAGCAGATTCCCAGCCTAAGCCTTTGACAGCCCAGAAGTTGCCCTCAGTGCGTCCTCTCCGTTTGCCCTCGTGACAGGTCGGCATATGCCTGCGTCGCCCATCAGGGTCTTGTTCTGGAAAAAGCTTTCACAATTTTCTTCCACCGAATTCAGTGAGGGGTCCTCCTGTGCTTCACTCCCAGGTGACACCACTCCTGCTGCTTGGCCCCAATTTTGAGAATAATCTCCACCTCCGCACGTGGGGCCCCTGAACTGGTTGACCCAAAACAGCACGTTTTCTGAGCATGTAAGACCCACGTCAAGCGGGTCCCCGTCGCTCCTGAGAGGACCGCTTTGGGGCCTCTGTTTGAGCCTTGTTTTTGTTTGGAGTTTTTGTTTCTTCAGCTAAGTCTCCTTGCTGGTCAACTTCCAGCCTAGAAAAACAGCTCCGAGCGGGAACCTGCTTCAGCTCACAGTTCAGGCTTCAGTCAGTGACCCACGGACTCCTTCCAGGCCTGGCACAGGTGCCAGATCACGGTGGGAAGACAGAAAGCTGCTCAGCTCCGTGCCAAGGCAAAAGATCCCACAAGCCACACCCCGGCACGGCAAGCTGGAACGAGTGCTTCCAAAAACTCTGAACTTCAGAAGCAGAAGTTACATTCCCCACAAGACCCATTGTTTCTCAGACCCAAGAGAGGACCGCAGACCCGGGGTGGATGGCTGCTCGGTCCGCAGCAGAGGACTCTGTGAAGAACACAGTTTTCCACCAAAGAACAAGTGCGATGATTTCTGACATTTGCTTCTTATAAATGTAAACTGGCAGAGAGCAAAAGCACAAGTGTTTCCGCCCGGTTTCGAACCGGGGACCTTTCACGTGTGAGGCGAATGTGATAACCACTACACTACGGAAACCCCTATAGCCACTTCTTGTGGGTGCAGAAGCCTCTGCTGAAGGTCTGGTCAGGATCTGTGCGCCGCTGGGGAGAAGATCCGGCCGCGTGGGTCCCTCGCCCGGGGTTCAGTTCCTGGATCAACAGCTCCGAGCCACACCGTTTCTGGTCATGCACAGCCCACCCAGGCGCCAGTCCTTGTGCTAAGCCTGCAAACCTCAGGCGATGAGGTAGAAGGTGCCTGGGCCGGCAGTGTGCCAGCTGCTTGGATCTGGTTTCTGGGAAACACCAGCAAGCGCAGGAAACCCAGGGGTATAGGATGGCACAGCCTGTCCTCAGGAGCTGGGGTCCAGCAGGATGGTGCCACTCCCAGCATGGTGCCCACTCTTAGAGCTAGTGCAGACGAGACGTGGGTCATTTCACTCGTGGGTACCTGGCTCTCCCTAGCATAAATGCACCAGAGAAGGGGTATTAAAGAAGACGTTTAAAACACTATTTGGCTATGAGATGTAACTGGCTGCAGTCGCTCTTGACAAAACTAAGAGAATTTTTTTTAACTGTGCAAAAGTGAACTGACTTGTGTGGAATGTAAGATCCTATTTTGGAAGGGGTGGGGCTCAGAACAAGCAACCCCAGAATACGGCACATCATAGAAGTCACAAGCGCAGGAAAGTCAAGTCTTCCTCCCCTCCTCGCTCCCAGCCTGGTCGGGGTCCTCACCACAGGTGCCCACCGTACACCTGGACACCGGAAGTTCAGCCTGCCAAGGTCCTGTGAGCCCACCCATAGTGTCATCTCGACTGGCCGCGGAGGCACTGAGCAAGCTGGAAAAGCACACTGCAGGGTGTCTGGGTGGGTCACTCTCTCACAACGGGTGTCTTGAAAACTTCCTACACTTTTCAAAATAGGGACATTGCAATAGCCCGAAACAATCATGAGAGCCCTCGGAGAGGGAATTCTCCTGTCGGGGATCCTCACGTGGGCCGCGCCGCCCCAAGCTGCAGTGATGCGGCCAGCAGAGTCTCAGCGTGTTGCTGCAGAGCTCAGCAGCTCGGTGTGGCAGCAGCACAGTGTGTAAGGCACAGCCGAGCCCTGAGCTCAGAGTGGCAGCTCCGGGTTGCAGCTCCCAGGCGCAGCTGAGCCGTACAGCCATCTGGCCCCGGCAGGACACAGCTCTGAAGCACAGGTGACCTGTCCAGGTCAGTGTGACAGCTCCCATCATTTGAAGACTTGGAAGTCCAACTGTCACGTGATCCCTTTTACTACGCCAACAACCCCAGCAGGCTCTGAAGAATCAGCACTCTACCAGAAATGAGAGCCGCTTATATAGGAGCTGGGATAGGCGCGCATGCTCATTGAACGGGGGGGGCGGAGTTACAGAACATTCCCGGAGAGGGGAGGCGGAGCTTAACCGAACTTTTCTGAAAGGTCGCACGCAGTTCAATCACAAACCATTTTGAAACGTTGGGCAGAAACCCAGTATCCCAAACGGTTACACACCCAAAACAAAACATTCGGGGGCGAGAGGGATGGAGGCAAGGCTAGGGCCTGTCTTAGCAGAGTATTTTCCTATGGAAGAGCTGCAAAGCCGGGGAGGACGCCGTCTTCTCAGGGCCGTGTCTTTATTAATCACGTGCACTTGGGCGGAGTTTTTCGACAGCAGCTACGCCACGGAGCACGTCTCCCCCACTGTGATTCTGACCTCATTCCCGTGAACTCTGCTGTCTCGTTTCCTTCGAAATACACGCAGGATTTCACCGGACGAAGTTATGCCCTGACTCAATTAGTTAAGTAACTCCAAATCACTTCCTAAACCAGTGAGGGGACAACTACTTCCCAAGCCCTAACTTCTCAGGCTTCCGCGCGCCTGCAGCCGCCGGGGCTGCGCTGGACGCGCCCAAGTGTCCGCAGCAGGTCGCGTGAGAACGCGGCGCGGGGCACACGCCTCGCTCAGCGCTGCCGCACCCGAGGAAGAGCAGGCGCGCCCCAAGCCGGAGGGGAGAAGCGCTGTGGAGCCCCGCACCCCTGCCCGCCCTCCCGAGGGGCCTTTCGGCCGCCGGGCCCCGGAGCCCAGGTCGCGCCGCCCGGCGGGCAGCGCGGAGCGGACGGGCGGGGCCGGCGGCGGCGGCGGACGGGCCGGGCGCGCAGGGCTGAGCGCGGGTGTTGTGGAGACGGCCCAGCGGGGCGCCCTGCGGGCTGTGATGGCCGAGTGGTTAAGGCGTTGGACTCGAAATCCAATGGGGTTTCCCCGCGCAGGTTCAAATCCTGCTCACAGCGGTCTCTGCGCTCCCCAGCCACCGAGGCTTTTGTTCTTCTTATTCTCACGCAGCGCCCCGACGGGTCGGCGTCCTGTCCCGTCCCGTCCCGCCCGGGACCGGCTCTGTCCAGCCGCGCCCGACGCTCTCCACTGCCCCGCGCGCGCTCACCACGCCTGCACCAGCGCGGGGTTCCGCCTGCCCGGCAGCGGCTCGCGTGTCCCCGAGACGGCTAACCGCGGAAGCCGGGGGACCCCGCGGGCTGAGCAAACGAGAGAATCTGCTCTCAGGGAAAGTCCGGAGTGAAACTCGAGCTGGCACACGAGAGGCAGCTCCCTGAAAGAGTTCTTCGGCGGGCGCCCACCCAGAGGCCCCGGTTGCACACACCGTCGGGGCTGCGCCGGGCGAGGGGCGACACTTCCCCGGAGCGGAGCCCGCTCGCCCAGCCCTTTCGCTTCCCCGATCCCGAGGGGACGTTCAGCCACATTCGCTGGCGACCACCGAGGTCCTCGGGCCGTGTGCGGGCCGCTGTCTCGGGCGCCGCGCGGGCTTGGGCCTCAAGGGGCTCCGGCGCCTTTTCGCGTCCGGAGGGAGAGCTCGCTGTTCCGGAACGGCTGTTCCCGGCTGGGCCGTCGGGAGGGGGAGGTGGCAGACATGGTGCCCGCCTAGTGTGTATTCTACTTCCCTTTGCCCTTCGTTCGTCTGCAGCGACCCGCAGCCACATCGGGTGCAGACCGCGGGCGGCGCGGCGCAGGGCGGGGCCGCGGGGCAGCTGCCCCACGCAGGACCCGGGGCGGATCGTGCTGCAGACAAGGCTGTTCGCATCTCGGGTCTTCCTCAATATCCCTACTAGGGCGAGAGGGCACGAGGTGGGGCCAGTGGCGCAATGGATAACGCGTCTGACTACGGATCAGAAGATTCTAGGTTCGACTCCTGGCTGGCTCGGCCTTTGGCTTTTTGGGTTTTGTTTCATGCTTAGAAACAAGTCGTAACCTTTTTCAGTCTTCCCCAATTCTACCTTAAAATAAAGCTCTCCTTGTGTATCACACTAATTCTTTTTAATTTTTAAAATGTTGCTGCTAATTTGTATTTTCCCATTTTTGTACTTCTACGTTTATAAACACCTTTCTCCCTTCTTCTCTCTTCCTTTCTTTTTCTCCTCTTTCTCTTTTTCTTTCTTCTCTTTCTCTGCCTTCTTCCTTCCTAGTGGTTCTTACACAGAGACAGAGGATCTATCTTTAATACGCCTTCTTGGTCTGTCTGACTTACTGTGGCCGTTACTCTGGGCACCCCGAGGGTGAGCAAAGCCGCATGATGGGCACGAAGAGGGTGCCAGCACTGGTGTTCCCGTAAAACCCCAGGACTCCCGCGCCCACCCAGGATGCAGACCGCTGTGCAGTGCTGCTCCTGACAAAGACCGACCAGCTGATGCCGACGCACACAACCTTCCCTGGTCCCGTGAGAGACCTGAGGGCGCAGAGTGACGGAACAGTGTAACATCCCAGGAAAAACGGGCACGTCAAGCAGAGTAAGGGCTCACACACCGGAGCGGCACGGAGACGGTCCTCCACTCAAGAAGCTAAAAAAGTTGGCCCGGAGGGTTAGCTCAGTGGTTCCGGCGCCTGCCTTGCAAGCGCAAGATCCTAAGTTCGATCCCCGGTAACCACATATAATGCTGGGCGTGGAGACACGCCCACCAGCAATCAACACCACATAATGCGGGGGTGGTGGCTCACGCCTGTCATCCCAGCACTAGGGAGGCAGAGACAGGAGGAATGCTGAGTTCAAGGCTTGCCTGGGCTACATAGTGAGCTCAGGGCCAGCCTGAACTACAAAGCGAGACCCTGTCTCAAAAAAAAAAAAAAAAAAAAAAAGTTCAGTGCCTTATGAATTGCCCAAATCTAGTGGACCACAAGGAAATTCTTAGAGCAAGTACTTATGTCGGGCTTGCGCGTCCTTGAAGAAAATGTAGAAGAAAAATTGAAATAGTACAACGCTCCCTCAAAATAAAAATTTAAAAACTGAGAAGTTAGGTTTTATCCAAATGAAAGAATTCTATGCGGATAAAATGAAAATGTGTTCTACCACATGAACACATGTAAATATATTTGCACAAAGACGTATCTGATCATTGTAATGTGTCCAAACGTACAAAGAACTCTCAAAACCCAATAACAAAAAATATTAAAGATGGGAACGTATTAGAACGCACTCTTGAACAACACAAATGACTGTTAAGTAAATCCATGAAAGGAAGCTTTACCTTCGGAAATTTAAACTGAAATCACAGTGAAACTCTAAGACGTGCCCCGCTGAATGGCTGAGAAAGTAGGAGTCGAAACCACCAGTCAGCGAGGACTCGAGAACTTCAGACTCCTCGCTGCGGATCGAGGGCAGCCGGGAGCCCTGAGACGCGTCCCGCAGGTCGGCGCGGGGAACCCAGAGAAAGGCGGCGGGGCCACAGCGGGCGGCGGGGACAGCCGTCCGGCCCGGCAGAGGGGTCGCGCGCTGTGATGGGGCGCACCGGGGCGCGGAGGGGGCGGGCTGGGCGTGCGCGCCCCTGTCCCGGACACCGCCCCTGCGCGCGCCCCTTCTGGGCGGGGCTGGAGCTTCTCAAATCCGCGCCCTGAAAAGAGGTCGCTGCCCGAGCTCGTCCACGACGCGAAAGCATGGGTTGGCGCGGGGTCCACGGGTGTTCACTCCCACCCCGTGGACTCACGGAATCCAACCCAGAGTAGGCAAAAACCACGACGACAGGGCCCTTACCGGGAGTGGGGCTCGAACCCACGCAGACTTACGTCTATTGGATCTTAAGTCCAACGCCTTAACCACTCGGCCATCCCGGTGACTATGGGAAGACCCACCTTCTGATTTATAATGCTGATCTTTGACAGCTTGCTCATACCTGTGAAACCTGAAGTTTGAAAGTGTGCGAAAGAAACAAGACCTTTAAACACTATTTAGAAATTAACGAAGAAACATCCCCAACAAGGAGGATTTCACCGCTAATTTGGGCCACGCATCATGCTAGGTGTTAGGGAAAGAGAAACCGACCCTGATCCCGAGGGCTTGCATTAAAATCGCTATTTTGATTTTCAGAACAAGAAAGCACAGCACACTACAGACTCTACTCTCTGAGCACTTAGGATCCAGGAAGGAAAAGCAGAGGGGGAGGGTGGAAGCTGCTGCCTCCTGACCACCTCTAACCCCGCTTCGTGCCGCTCCCCGCGAAGCAGCTCTGCCCACTGAACTCAGCCCCACGGGAAGGAAACTCCATTCGCTGGATCTGAGGGCTTCGTGTGCCGGCCCACGGGCGCCCGACGCACCCAGGCGCTCCCGGAGTTTGTGTGGGGAGCCCTGCGCCGCGTGTTCGCGCCCCGCGTTCTGGCTGCGCAAGCGGAGACCCCTGCACACGGCAAGGGTCCGGGACAGGCCCAGCGGGCTTCGGAACATCTGTGAAGACCCCCAAAACCAAAAAGGAAGCTAAATCCGGAAGAGGGCGGGGATAGAGTTTAGGTCCAGACATCAGAGTCTTAGAAACGGGGCTTCGCTGCCCTGGGCGCCAAGGCGCCGCCTGTGCTCGGCTGTGGTTCACGGCGCAAACTGGGAGCGCAGGGCTGGCGGGAGAGCAGGCTGCGACTGAAGAGAAACGGGCAAATAATCTGCAGGGCAAGCCCAAGGGTCGCCGTTAACTACTACACAAAAGTAAAAGGGTAGCGTCCGGGTGGTTTCCGTAGTGTAGTGGTTATCACATTCGCCTAACACGCGAAAGGTCCCCGGTTCGAAACCGGGCGGAAACAAGCTGTAACTTTTGTAAATTCGGTCTGAATTGGTCCACGTTTCCACGGAGTCGCGGACCAGTTTCCGCTTCCGCAGGACTTTGGCGTTGCCCCTGGGTCCCCGGAGCCCCGGACCCAGAGAGGGGAAGTAGCTGGAGACTTCTCTGCGCTTCTCGGACAGAGGACGCGGCGGGCGCGGGGCGTACCTGCTGTGCCGCGAGGAAGGAACGGCCGAGCGGTGAGCCCGGCGCCTGCGGGGCGGAGGGCTGCAAGCGAGTTGAGAGCCGCGGCCCGGCAGCCACGACCCAAGCCGGCGAGCAAAGGTCA
Organism: Thryonomys swinderianus; assembly: GCA_004025085.1. Lineage (NCBI taxonomy): Eukaryota > Metazoa > Chordata > Mammalia > Rodentia > Thryonomyidae > Thryonomys > Thryonomys swinderianus. Next base: position 21,579 of record PVIC010012669.1, on the reverse strand, counting down.
ACAGGGAGCCTCACGGGAGGCGCCGGACCTCGCCTGGGACGGCCCGCCCCCAAGGTGGCCAGTGCCCAGGACCGAGGGCCGGGGCTGTCCCGGGAGCCCGGGAGGAGGAGCCCCCAGGGGAGCGACCCGAGGGCTGCAGGGCCTCGGGAGGCACCTACGGAAAGCGTCCTGACAGGTGACGCGCCTCTCGCCTCGAGAGACAAGGGACCGAAGCTGACGAGGCCCGTCTCGCCCTGTGCCTGCCGGGCGCGCTCCAGCGGCCCCTGCGCGGAGCCCCAGCGACCGGCCGAGCCTGCGGCAGCCCGGGCTGAGGCCAGAGTCCCGAGGGTTTCTCAGAGCCGAGAGACCACGGCTAGTAAATGCGGGCAACGCTTCAGCGGTAAAGGAAGCCATCGTAGAAACGGGCCCCTAACTAGAGAAGATGCTAAGAGAAGCTTTTGAAAGACGGTCACGCGGCACAATTTGTGTGTTCGGCGGAATAGCTGCTAGGATGAACTCGCGAACGCAGCGCAGATCGGACCGTTGTGAGGTCCAACAGCAGCTCCCCGCAGCGGCAGAGAAGCCGCCCTCCCCTGAGCAGAGGAGGAAGTTTTGAGAACTCAGGTAGCAACTTGTGGCCTGTCCATATTGATTCCACGTTTCTCTTCCGTCTTCCTGCTCAGGACAAGCTGGTCCTGGAATAGCTGTGCTCACGTAGAAGACAGCTCGTGAGGAGCCCACCGTGGATTCCCCGACCTGGTGACCACTCACCGGACCTTGTCGACGCCCCGCTTAGCAGACGGTGCCACCTCCTGCCTCCTGGGACAAGAGCTGGGGCTCCAGGGATGTGGCCCTATTTCCTGGCAGGGATCCACCCTTAAACTCTTGTCGCAAGAAATCTAGCCAGAGTTCTCAAGGCAGTCCGCACGGGACTGGCGGGTGACCTTCGGGGAGGAGGCCTACAACCCCGTCCTCTGGCCCCAACTCAAATACTGAGGTACAGAGTCCTTGTGGACTTTCACGGAGGAAGTGGAGCCAGAAAAGCAATGATTCGAAAGCAGACAGATATTCAGAGATGTGAGAGCAAGACATTTACTGATCCCCAACTACCCTTAATGTTTAGAGATGAGAGAACTCCTCCTGTCCCTTCTTGACGCAGGTCAAGACCCTCTAGAAGTCTCGTGAGATCGAGAGGCCCTTCCAGCTGCAGGGTTCACAGCGGTCTCTTTAAATCCCACTTTGAATAACTCCAGCTCTTCGGACTCCAAGAACCAGAGGAGAGAAAGGAGCGGACGCGGCTAACACCAGGGGGCGCCTCTGAGAAACCCAGAGAGGGAAGCTGCCTTTCCCGCCTCTAGAGGAGCCACCTTCGCTGCACCAGCCTCAGCTTCTGCTGCTCCTCTCTTCCTCGCCAAGCAATGTGCTCTTGTCTTCAAAGAAGAGGTCACTCTTGTATTCATGCAGTGAATCCTTACACATGTGTGCCTAATGCTTACGAAATACTGGGATGATACTCGCAAACCAAATAGAAAAAAAATCACTTCTCTTTCTACCCGCAAGATTACAGAAATTTTTAAAAGGAGGTATTTATTAAACATTGGATCATGTGACAACAAATGCTAAGGAGAAAAACTGTCAGAGCTGGACACTGGGGCTGAGTTTGATCTTCCATCTCTAAAGAGAGGATCCTGGTAAGATAGGAGCAAAAATCTGAAGGAAAGAAATTAGTTGGGGTAGCCCTGCAGACAGCGGAAAGGGTGCCCCGAAGACCTGCTTGAGGGGTGTACTCCATTGTTGGAGGAACAGCAGATAAGGTTACTGTGCTGGAGTAAAATGCGTTTTTCATGAAAACGGGGACCTTGGATGAGCCAGTGGTGGCCACATATACGCCCAGGGACACCTCACTCCAGGCCTCTCATTCATTTCCATCATTTCAATTTGTATTTTAAAGCCAGTTTTTCAATAACCTTTTCCTCTCTCTTACTACTTTTCAGTAACCTTTCCTCCTCCTTCTATATAAAAATAAAAACCCCCATGGCCTGTACAGGGATCAAACCCACGACCTTGGTGTTATTAGCACCACGCTCTAACCAACCGAGCTAACCGGCCATCTGTAAGTTTCAGCCTGAGTCTAATTTGGGAAAATTTTCACATATTCTAAAAAAAACTGGCTTCCATGGGGCTCTCTCAACCCTTTCCCTGTCCTCCTCCGGTTACACGCGGAGCTCCGCCGCGGGGTGCAGGACGTGCCCGCCCCTGACACGCGGGATGAGGTTCACGCGAGGAGCAGCTTCCCGCTGCACTCGAGCGGGAGGCGGAGTCGGGAGGCCTGAGCGGCGGCCGAGCTCCAGGGCGCGCGTCGGGGCGGCCCGCACTGGAAGGAGCCGACCCTGAGCCAGGGCGGGCGCGGAGAGCAGGGGCACCACTCACCCCGCTCCGGCACCCTCGCCGGGCTCCACTCCCAGCGGCAGCCCAGACCTGAGCGCCCGGGTAGCTCAGGCGGAAGCAGAAGGGAAACAAGTTTGCGTTCACGCCTCGGGCTGGCGCAGAGGGAGGAGTAAAGTCCCAGCGGCGCAAGGACACACGAGCGCTCTGCGTGAACAGAGACCGGGGCGCGCTCCCGGCCGTTGGTCTTTAGTTGAACGTAGCTGTCGCCCTGCAGGACCGTGAGGTCGCGGTGCCCGTGGTCTGTGTGGACGCGGACGGCAGCCCTGCGGGTTACTCGGATGGGTCAGCAGCAGCCTTTAGAAGTTTCATGATTCTCTTTATGCATTGGCGTCTAGTCCACAGGACCATCAATTATACTGTGATACATTTCCTTTCCCAAATTAATCATTTCATAATTTTTGAAAGATATCACATAAGTAACAGGAAAGATAGAAATCACTTTGAGAAAGTGTTGTCTGTGTGTGTGTTGTTCAAGACTGAATCCAGAGTGCTCAACTATATTTCCTGCCCTCTTCTACACCCTCTTTTTAAAAATTTTATTTTGAGGCAGAGTTTTGTTAAATTGCTTAGCCTAGCCTGAAACTTGCAATTCTCCCGCCTCAGTTTCCCAAGTAGCTGGGATGACAGGCATCTACCACCATAACCAGTTGGAAATAACTGTATTTAGATTAAAAAGTAGCTCCAGGGAGTGTGGCTATTCCAAAAAAACTTTGTTTTGTGGGTACGTGATTATCTGAGGCATGCCACACTGTTTGGCTACACGTTTGGTCTGTTTTTTAATTCTTGTGACTTCACTATGAATTTTCTGCCTTAAGTCTGTGAAGCAAAGTGCTGACCCTAATGAAAAAATGCCACAAAACTGGTATTATTGGGCTGAACTAGTTGTCCATGCTGATCTTAGTATCCTATATGGAAATGTGAAAATGTCTGTACATGTTAATTTCATTTGTCTGTGTGTTTGGAAGTAGTCATTTTTTCTTCTAATAAAAACAACCAAAAGAAAAAAAAATAGTACCTGGGGTTGGCCAGAGCCTTTGTTGGAGCGCTGGCTCTGGGGTCCTGGCACCCCGCTTTCTCTCTTGGTTCTGTCTGTGAGTGTACGTTTTCCTCAGGCCTGCGTCATATACCGGGCAGCAGGCACCAGAGCCTAACTGCAGTAGCTTGAGTCTAGTTTGAAAGCTGGTTGGCAAAATAGTGGACAAAAGATACAACAGTCCCTATTGTCATGGCGCTTTCTTCCTGGTGAGAGAGACGATGACCACTGAAATTTAAAAGTGCGTGTAGTAATGCGTGTAATACTCCTTGTAGGGACAACGGCCTTGAAAAGGAATACAGAACAAAATTTCAGGAGTCGAGGGCCACACGTCCGGATGTTTCAAAGTTCTGACCATGAGAGACCTTTCTGCACAGATGACATCAGAGATGCCACTGAGGGAGAGGGTGCGGGACGGGCTCCTGGAGGAACAGCAGCTGCCCAGGGCCCAGGGCCCGGAGCGGCCTGGGGGCTGGTGAGCGCTGAGCAGCCAGGACAGGGACTGGGCAGGGGCCGGGCTGTAGGGCCAGAGAGTCAGCTAGACGGGAGGGCGATGGGGAGACCGTGCTGGGACGTGCCAGACAGGCCGCAGCGTCAGGGCCAGCGAGGCCGAGCCGTGGAGACTGCAGGACAGGCGGGGAGCGCAGCCGGGCAGGGAGGGGTAAGGACGCGCGTCGGTTACGCGCTCGCGATTCCAGGGCACGCCTGACCCGGAGGCCTCGGAAGAAACCCGAGCCCCCGCTGCCCCCGCAGATAAAGGCCTCGCGCCCACGGTGAGTGCACAGCGGCAGCATGGCCAGGGGGCCCTGGCTGAGCACCCTGCTCCTGCTCTGGCTCTGCGGGCTTTCGGCTCAGGACCCACAGGGGCTGCGGACCGCGGCGTCCCGGGCCGGCCTGAGCCCCTCTGCCGCTGCCCGGCCTGCGGCTCTGCTCCTCCGGCGCCTGGGCCGGCGCGTGGGGCGTCTGCAGAGCAGCTCCGGGCTGCACTCGGGCCCCAGGGCGGGATGGCTGCAGCAGCCGCTGGACCCCTTCAACGCGTCCGACAGCCGCACCTTCCTGCAGGTGGGGCCTGGCTCTGGGTGTCCTCGCCCTGCCCCAAGTCCCTGCCCGGCCGAGGCCAGCACCTCCGGCCCCTGCATTCTTCAGTCGTCCTCAGTCTGCTCGCTTCCCGGTGTCCCCCATTCTGCCTCTCAAGGCCCGTCCTTCGCTCTGTCCCTCTCCCGCCCGCGTCCTTCCTTCCCTGCGTCTCCCGCCCACCCCTCTTCGGCACAGTAGCACAAGTGAGAATCAGACGGCGGCCGCGCTGGAAAACCCCTCTGGATGAAGGAAAGAGCCCTCTGTAGCTCAGCTCCCCCTCGGACACCCGCCAAAGTCTTGGGCTCAACCCTTGAGTTCTGACCTCACGGATAACCCCGCAAGGGTCCAGCCGGTGTCAGCCACCCTCCGTCGGGATCTGCAGAGGGAATCGCAGACCCAAAGACCTGCCTGGGGGGCGGGATGAACCCGGGCCCAGCGCACTCTACGGAGCTCACAGCACAGAGCCCCAGCCAGCCCGGTCGCGGGGCCGAGGGGTCAGCGCTCACCAGTCCCTCCCTCTCGGCAGCGGTACTGGGTCAACGACCAGCACTGGGCGACGCAGACGGGACCGGTCTTCCTGCATCTGGGGGGTGAGGGCAGCCTGGGCCCCGGCTCCGTGATGACAGGTGAGGTCCCGACGGAGGCAGCTGCATTCGCAGCTATGTGGGCCCGAGGGGCCGGGCCTCGCACCCAGCTGCCCTGTGCTCTCCGCAGGGCACCCCGCAGCCCTGGCCCCGGTCTGGGGCGCCCTGGTCATTAGCCTGGAGCACCGGTTCTACGGCCTCAGTGTACCCTCCGGGGGCCTAGGCCTGGCCCAGCTCCGCTACCTGTCCAGCCGGCACGCGTGAGTGGGGGGGTCGGGACACCTGAGTCGGCCACGTCCGCGCTGTACGTCTCCTCCCCGGCCAGGTCCGCTTCTCTTCACCCTCCCGTCTGGGTCTGTGCCGCCTCAGTCCCAGGGCTCAGCGGGCTCCTGGCACAGGGCAGCTCCGACTGCAGCCCTGCCGGAGCCCAGAAGACAGCGAGCCGGGGCGGGGGGCGGGCCGGTTCAGCTCGGCCGCCTGCCGGCCCCCTCTCCCAGGCCTCCGACTCCGGCGACTGAGGCTCCCCCTCCTCCCTTCCTCCTCCTGCCCTCCCCTTCCGCATCTGCCTGTCCCGGCTCGAATCCCACTGCCTCTCGCACTGGTCGAGTTCCTGCCTGTCCACCCTGCCTTGGAAGCTGCTCCCCTCTAACGCGCTCCGGGGGCAGCGGGCTTTCCGGAGGGAGGAGGGAGCGAGGGAGGGAGCGAGACGGGTCTCCCTCGGCACGAGCCTGGGGACCCTTCGCGCCCCGACGACCGCCCCGCTCGCCCAGGCTGGCGGATGTGGCCGCTGCCCGCCTGGCGCTGTCGCGCCTCCTCAACGTGACCTCCGCTAGCGCCTGGGTCTGCTTCGGAGGCTCCTACGCCGGCGCCTTGGCCGCCTGGGCCCGGCTGAAGGTCCGGGGCGCCCCGGGCGGGCGGGCGTGGGGCTGGGCCGTGTCGCTGCCCGGGAACATCACCCTGCCGCCGCCCCCAGCTCCCGCACCTCGTTGCCGCCGCCGTGGCGTCCTCCGCCCCGGTGCGGGCCGCGCTGGACTTCGCCGAGTACAACGCGGTAAGCGCCGGGCAGGCGGGCGGGACAGGGCGGGGCCTGTGCCCTAACCGCCCGCGGCCCCCAGGTGGTGTCCCAGAGCCTGGCGAGCGCGGCCGTCGGCGGCTCCCCCGAGGTAGGTGGCGGCCGCGTCCGGCGACAGCGCCCCAGCGTCGGGGGACGGGGACGAGACCCGTAGGCCAGGGCGCCAGAGGCGCGCTTTATATGGAGGGGCCAGACGGGGCGGGGCCTCTTGCTGGGGGAGGAGCCAGGCGGGGCGGGACTAGGTAAAGAGGCGGGACGGAGCGAGGAGACGGGGCGGGTCCGTGCGACCCGGAGAAGGGACTAGCCTGCTAGGAGCCTGGGAAGGGTGAGCCAGGGCTTTGGGGCTGGGGAGAGGAATCGGCGGTCGGGGAGGAGCCTAGAAGGGGAGCTAGACGAGCCATTGAGGGGCGGGGCCTGAGGCTGGAGGCGGAGCCAGGGGCCCGGGACGCGCCCGCCCGCCTCGCCGACGCCCCGGCCCGCAGTGCCGGGCGGCCGTGTCCGCGGCTTTCGCGCAGGTGGAGCGGCGGCTACACACTGGCGGGGCGGCGCGGGCGGCGCTGCGCACCGAACTGGGCGCCTGTGGATCCCTGTCGCGCGCCGAGGATCGCGCGGAGCTGCTGGAGGCGCTGCAGGCGCTGGTCGGCGGCGCGGTGCAGTACGACGGGCAAGCCTGGGCGCCGCTTGGCGTGCGCCAGCTCTGCGGACTCCTGCTCGAGGGCGCGCGCAACGGCAGCCACCCCGAGTCCTACCGCGGGCTGCGACGCGCGGCGCAGGTGAGCGCATTGCACCCACCGCACGCGCTCCGCACGCGTCCACACTCCTGACCAGGCCTAGGCGCGTGAGAAGCCCCTCTGGGCCTCAGTTTCCCCACCTGTAAAAGGGACATGACGCCCTCAGGGCCAACGTTTTTGGCTGACTCTATGCCAGTCTTGGACGTTATGGTTATTGCGTTGCCTTTCTCGTCCATCCTCTCCTTTGGGCTCATGGCAGTGCCCACGAAGAGCAATAGCTCAGTAAAGAATGAAATGTAGCCCGGAACAGAGTTCTCCTAGGGACCAGTGTGGCTTTTGCGCCAAAGGTTACAGTCCGGCTGTCACTTTCCCGCCCTGCCTGTACCTGGGTGTTAGAGACGCTGCGCACATCATTTCCCTGGATTCCGGGGAGACAGGGCCCAAGCTGTCCTCATGTACAGAAGCGAAAACCGAGGTCCACGGTCAGGCCCGGCCCAAGGGCTTGCAGGTGACAAGGAAAGCCCTTCCCGCCCGAGACCTGACAGCCACCGCACCGGACCCCTGACTCCAGAGCTCAGGACACCCCTGGCGTCCACGGGCAGAGACGGGGCCCCTGGACCGCCCCACGGGCAGCGGAGGACTAAACGGAAGCTGCTCTTCGCAGACCGTCATGCGCAGCCTGGGCCAGAGGTGTCTCAGCTTCTCCCGCGCAGAGACCGTGAGGCGGCTGAAGGCCACAGAGCCCGCACTGTTTGGCATGGGCGACCGGCAGTGGCTGTACCAGACCTGTACCGAGTTTGGCTTCTGTGAGTGACTGGCCTGCCCAGGGGTTTCTGCGCTGTCAGGAAGACACCTCTCAGGTGACCTGGATCCTTTGCATTGCTCAGGACAATGGCCTGGCACGTGCAGTGTGTTTGTGCTGGACTGGCCAGGGTGCGCACTGTGCAAGGGTGCTCACACAGCGTGCTCCCAAGAGGGCACCCTGTAAGTCCCCCACGAGCGCCTGCACCGCCTCCCTTGTTTCAGAGGCCCCCTCCCCCTCCCCGCAGAGTCTGGGGGGCAGAGTCCTGCCCATCTGTCCCCGGAGCCTCCCACCCACCTGTTCCCTTCCTTTCTTCTGCTTCCTCGTTCGCCTCCAGGAGTTGCTTTCACCTGCACAAGCCCACACAGGTGACCACACAGGTGACCACACAGGTGACCACACAGGCGCCAGAGGTGACCTTACTCTCCTGCCTTCTCCGTGACCAGAGGATGGTTTTGCAGATAAAATGCAGGATACACAGTTAGGTTTAAATTTCAGAACACCAACAGTGTTGGCACAAAGTTCCCAAATACAAGTGTAGTGAGAGTGGCTTGTCCATCTGAATGTAGACATCCTGTTTGCTTGTTAAATTTGGACATCCTACCCCAGAGTTAGGTTCAGAATCCTTCTCATGTCTCTGGAGCCTGCAAGGATCGTACTTTACAGTAAAACCCTCCAATTCTGGCTCCGTTTCCTACCCACATGGTCTCTGGCAAACTTACAAGAGACAGTTACCCCCCTGTGCCTGAGTTCTCACATCTGAGTGGGACAGAACAGCGCTCCCCACAGAAATGATGGGGAATCAGCTGTAGCATAAGAATGACATGCTAGGGCCAGAGATTGAGCTCAGCGGTTCCAGCGCCAGCCTCGCAAGCGCAAGGTCCTCAGTTTGATCCCCAGTAACCACATACAACAATGCTGGGCGTGGTGACTCACGCCCACCAGCAATCAGTACCACACACCAAAGTGCCGGGCGTGGTGGCTCACGCCTGTCATCCCAGCACTCGGGAGGCACAGGCAGGAGGATTGCTGATTTTGGGGCTTGCCTGGGCTACGTAGTGAGCTCAGGGCCAGACTGAACTACAAAGTGAGACCCTGTGTCAATAAAGAATGACTAGCTGTGCCCCAAGCGCCGCCCAGGGCTCGCCGTGGTGGTTGCAAGGCCTTACGCATTTCAGCCTCTTACACCCTGGTCTCCTGGCAGCAGAGAGACGCTGCACGTGCAGTCACTGTCTTGGCTCCGGGCCTGCTGACTGCTGTCCACCATGTGCCCTGAGTCCTATGCCAGTGGAGCTGTGGCTTCTGGTTGGCACCGCATGCCAGTCCTGGAGCACACCACCACTGCTTAAGACGGTGCGGGAAAGAAGAGACTGGGCCGAGGTTGAGGTTTGATTGGCCACACGGAGAGCTGTAGATCTCTTGCAGGGCAGACATGCTCAAGCGAGTGCTCGCCCCCAGGCCTCGCCCACCGCGCCTGGCCCTCGGCACGTGGGGTCTGCCTCCCCGTCACGTGCTCTCCTCACGTGCCGGCTTGGCTCCCCTTCCCGCCCTGAGCTCGGCTGGCTCGCTCTCTGAGGCTGACTGCCACGCGCTGCCCTGCGTCTATCACGGCCCCTAGCCCTGGCAGGCCTTGTGTGGGGCAGCGGGCGTCTCCGAGGACGGCGGGGCCGGCTCAGGCGTCCTCACGCTCACAGGTATCTCCCCACACAGTCGTCACCTGCGAGGACCCCGGCTGTCCTTTCTCCCAGCTCCCAGCGCTGCCCTCGCGCCTGGCGTTTTGTGAGCAGGTGTTCGGACTCCCGGCCTCATCCGTAGCCCGGGCTGTGGCCCGGACAAACGCCTACTACGGGGGCCAGGCCCCTGGAGCCTCCCGGGTGCTGTTTGTCAATGGTGAGCACCTGGCCGGGGGAGCAGGCGCGGGCTTCTTCTCCCCAGCCCTGCCCAATCGCTGTCCGTCGTCAGGAGACACAGACCCCTGGCACGTGCTGAGCGTCACGCAGTCCTCGGGGCCCGCGCTGGCAGCCCTGTTCATCCGGGGGGCCTCTCACTGTGCGGACATGGCGCCCGAGAGGCCCACAGACCCTCCCAGCCTGCTGCAGGCCCGCCGGGTGAGCCGCGGCGGCCTCGGGCTCCGCCCCTGTTCCCGCCTCCTGCCCGAGCTGAGGCTGACTCGGGCTGTCCTCCGCACAGACCATCCTGCGGCAGCTGCGCACCTGGCTCGGGCAGGCAGAGGAGGAGCGGCAGGCGGGCACCCGGACCGCGCCCCCCAGCGCACCCTCCTTACCCGGGGGACGAAGGGAGCCCGCTGAAGGAGGAAATCCGGACGCTCGGACGCCTGCCCTGCGGGCCCCTCCCTGCTGCTCTGCGTGGGAGTAAAGGTTCTCGCACGGACAGAGCAGTGCGTGGACATTGGTGCTCAGTGAGTGGGCCCAACTGGCGTCCTCTGCCCTCCCGAGCCACTCTCGCCGGGACCCTGGCCGCGGCTCGGGGCTGGGCACCCGGGCACCTGCACAGGCCGCAGGCCTGGCCTCGCCGGCCGCTCTTGGCCCGTCTCCTCCCTGCTGCTTCCGCTGCGCTGCCCCGTTTGCTGGGCCCACGTTCCCTGTCCCTCCGGGCTGGGCAGCGTCCTCTCCGTCTCCCCTGGACGCGCTCCCCGGCGCACGCAGGCCCCTCCTTCCCTTCCTGCCCTGTTCCCGCCTCTGCTGCTCCGCCGCCCCAGGCGTCCCCTGCTGGCCGGGCGGCCGCCCCCACTCCTCCGGCTCCTGGTGGCTCTCCCTCCTCCGCTCCCCCCGGCCCCTGCTGCCCCCTCACCGCCTGCTGTCCCCATTCTGTGCAGCCGTAAGGACATGCAGCTGCACAGACTACGGCACAAGACGTCTGGCCGTGGCTTAGAGCCCAGGGCACCCGAGAGCAAGTGGCTGCATCTGGCGAGGGCAGTGCCAGGCCGGGGCTGGGGGAGGGCAAGCCCACTCCTCAGGCACAGCGCGGACGCCTTGCTGAAAGCAGAGCCTTCAGCCCCCATCGGGACTCAGCCCTGGGCACCGCTGTGACACAGCTGTCTGTTTTCCCGTCACTTGGTTTCCTGGCTTCTTCCCACTGTGCCACCCACCACCCGTCCCACACCCAGGGTCGCTTCCTGCTGTCTCCCTCCACGGGCATGGGCAGGCTTCCGCCACAGCCCCAGGGTGCCTTGGTGGTAGCTGCCCTCACAGAACCAGGGCAGCCCCAGGAGACAGGCGTGGAGCCGGAGGGGCAGGAAAGCAGGACGGGGCTGGGGAGGGCTGCGAGCCGGTGTCTGAGGAGGACGCCTGGCTTTCCTGGCTCCCAAAGCTGAAGTGTTGCTCTCCAGAAAGGGTGGACGGAGCCTGCTCCCAGGCCGGCTGGGTCCCTCTGAGACCTCCCTGCAGCCCTCAGGCTGAGGCCCGAGCCGGCCCTTCCACCGAGCTCCAGAGCCCACGCCTGCCGAGAAGTGAGACGTCCTCGGAGCTCACGGCTGCTCTCGGGTGCCCCTGCTTTGCCAGGCTCCTTCTCTTCATCCTTTCTCTCAAATGTCCGCTCAGCATGATGTCTGGCTGGATTGGGGTTTGCCCGGGGCCTGGCATTCTCAGTGTCCCTACCTGGGCACCTGCGCCACTGGGCTGAGATCCGGCTGGGCCAAGGCCTGGGTTGTCCTGGCGCTTGGGGGCCTCAGGTGGGCTCAGGAACCGATGTCATCTTCTCACCCACAGTCCCTCAACAATGGCACTGCTTTCCTGCCACATCGTACAGAAAAGGGCGGGGCACCGATGTGGCTCCTGCTGCCCCTGCTGCCCTTGGCCCTGAGTATCCCTTCTGCCCTCTGCAGCCACAGGGACTCTCACTGAAGATAAATCAGGCCGTTCTGTGCTCCGATGCCCCCGGGGCTGCAGCTCCGGGCTCTGGGGCCTCCAGCATCCCTGAGCTTGGCCCTGGCCCTTCCACCCTGTGCCCTGCAGCCACACGGCCTCCCCAGCTGACATCCGAAGCTGCTCCCTCGTGCATTCGCTGGCCCTGCTCCCTAGAGGGCCGCCCTCCCAGGACCTTCCAGTGGCTCTTTCCACCAGGACACTCGGCCCACTCAGATGCCCTCCAGAGGCCTGCCTGGCCGTCCTCATGCCTGTCACTCCCTGACACATTAGCTATTTTATTTTTACAAGCACTCTCTGAAACTACCTCTTTGTCGTCTCACTCCTGTTCACCCCTGTACCTGCGTGAAAGGGGAGGAGACCCACCTGGCAGACACTCTCCCAGAGTTCCCTGCTTCACACCTCCTTGCCTCGTCAGGTTGGGGACCTAAAGACCTTAAAACACTTGGCACAGCCAGAGGGGTTGGGAGATGTGTGGCTGGCCTGTTCATTATTCCCACGTGTGGGCTCTGTCAACAGCACGGAGGGCCCTGCAATCGGTGGAGCTACGCGGTGTGCAGGGGGCGGAGGCGCCGCACCTCGATGCTCCCAGGGTGTCTCTCACAGGCCCCTCAGAGCGGGGCTGAGCGGAGCTTCTGCCCTGGGCACTGCGCCCGGGAGGCACCAAGTGCAGCTATCTGCTTCCTCAGCGTGCTCACCCAGTGCCCTGCCGTCGCGCGGGCTCACCGTGGCAAATGGGGGGGGTCTCTCCAAGTGTATCTGCTGGAGGGCAGACGGCAGTGTCCTGGAAAGGCCCAGTACCCGGGACGCTGCGGTCGGTAATACCGCTGGACAGCTGACTTCCCCTCCGGCCGTGGTCTAGGTCCCTAAGGAAGGGAAGCCCTCCGAACACAGAATGAGCTGCGCCCGTGCACAGCACACGCACCTCTACCTGTGAGCCACCACCATCAAGCACCTAGGGGAAAATGGGAAAATATCCTCATAAACTTACTCCAGACGAGTGCTTTCTGAAGAGGGGATAAAATAGAATAAAATCCTTAAAAAGGGATAAATTAGATCTTATTGTATCTAAAATCTACTCCTCAGAAGATACTAAAAAATGAAACTGGGCCAGAGGGTTAGCTCAGTAGTTCCAGCACCTGCCTCGCAAGCGCAAGGCCCTGAGTTTGATCCCGGTAACCACATACAATGCTGGGCGTGGAGACTCACGCCCACCAACAATCAATACCACATACCACAGTGCCGGGCGTGGTGGCTCACGCCTGTTATCCCAACACTCGGGAGGCAGAGACAGGAGGATTGCTGAGTTCGAGGCTTGCCTGAGCTACATAGTGAGCTCAGGGCCAGCCTGAACTACAAAACAAGACCCTGTCTCCAAAAAAAAAAAAAAAAAAATACTGGCAAAAAATGAGAGGAAACGGAAACGGCACATATATTTGACACAGGATTTGTGTCCAGATTAAATAAAGGACTTCTTGGAATCAATAATAAAACGAGAAGCCAGAGAACAACTTGAGTGCCAGGAATCCCTGCAGTAAGGCTCTGGTCCCACCTTCCCAGTACACAATGCAGGCCTGAGGAGAAAAGCACAGATCTAAGAGAGACAAAGCAGGGTGCCAGGATGCCGGTGCCAGCACACCAACAAAGGCGCTATCCAGTCCCAGGCACTAACTTTTACTGGCAATCAATTGGGGTAAAGGCAAACTACATGTGGTTTCTATGGAAATTAATGTAAGCAAGACTCATAAAAGACAAGACAAAGCATTCTCAAATTAGGAATAGAAGAGACAAAATACATGGCTGTAATTAGAACATTGTCCTAGTCGAAAGGTTTGACTTGTGGGAAAAGAATTTGGGTGTGAGTTACTCTGACCTTGGCACGTGGCCTCTGGCCAGACTCAAAACAACCCAATTGTGGGGTTAACTCCTTCACAGCCTGCTTTGGGCATAATCAATACTATAGTCAACATTCAATTTAAAAAATGAATGATAGCCAGTCATGGTGGCTCACGCCTGTAATCCCAGCACATGGGAGGCAGAGACAGGAGGATTCCCTCGAGTTTGAGGCTACCCTGGGCTACCTAGTGAATTCAGGGTCAGCCTGAACTATGAAGTGAGACCCTGTCTCAAAAAAAAAAAAAGCCCAAATTAAAAAATGAATGACTGTGCGGACCTTGCAAGTATTAAATCTGATCCCTGGTACCAAAAAATAAATAAATAAATAAAAGCCAATAAACACATGAAAACATTGCTCAACCTGTTCAGTTATTAGAAAAATGTGAATTAAAACTGTCATGCCCAGCCTGAATGAGGCCTGACTGGCAAATGTGCTGTTCCCAGCACACAGCAGGCTGCCTTCCACAGGCTGACAGGTGGCCCTGGGAAAAATCAGGACCGAATGTACAGTCTCCCTGGCACCAGAGTCCAGGACCCTCTGCACACCTGTGCTGCCCATTTGCAGACACTCAATCATAAGCATTCCACTTCAGATTCCTTAAGATGATGGCCCCTTCTCCACCCCACAGAAGCTTAATTTCTCTCCCAGCTAGCTGCTGAAACCATTCAGAAGCTCGGCCTAGTGCGCTTCCAGGCAGAATAAATCCAGGCTTTCTCTCAGACAGCCTGTGTCCAAATTGCCTCTCGTGCACTGTGTATCACAAGAACCACGTGAAATGCTACTTTATACCCACCAGAATTACACGCAGGCAAGGGAAAGCTCCGAGGTGAACGCCCCCCTCTCTGGACAGAAAGCGCGGTCGGCAGGTCCTGCGCCCAGGTGGCTCGTCCCAGACGGTCTTCCGAGACACTGAAACCGAACCTGTGACAGAACATGCAAGATGTGAGGCTGCACCACGAACGCCCCGCACATCACAGGAGCTCCCCATACGGGGTGAACATAGAAGGAACGCACACAATTCGGTATCAAAAATAAACTTTATAATCCCATTTAAAAGTCAGTAAAGACCGGAATAGACATTTTTGCAAAGGAGACATATAAATGCCCAACACGTGCCTGAAAACTTGCCACCGTCGCTCATCTGAGAAATGCCGATGGCTTTACCGCAGACGGAGGAGGTCGAAGGAGTTGGTGGGGTGCAGAGCAAAAGGAAAACCGCTGGCGAGCGCGTCCGTCGGTCCCGCCCGAGCAGAACAGGGAGGAAGACCCTCCGGGAGCGCGGACCAGCGACCGCGGCCCGTCCTTTGGCTGCGCTCCGGCGCTGCGGAAACGACACGAGCGCTTCGCCAGGGACACCGGGCTCCCAGGGCTATGCGCTGTTATTCACCGAGGCCCAGGAGTGGAAGCCACCTAAACACCCCACGAAAGAGACACTGTCGCTCCTGTCGCCAACAGGAAACGAACGGCAAGCAACTGAGTGAACAGTTTGCCGCGGGACCTACGCGAGGCCAAAGTCCGCTAGGGTTTCGCTTACACCTGTGACCGAACAATACAGGCTGGAGGAGCCCCAGCGAGCAGAGGGGGAAGCAGGCGGAGGGGGCGCGGGCCGCGACCGCAGGCGGCCCCAGTCCGAGGGCGGAGGGAAGGCTCGGCGCGCGTCCTACTGCGGCGCTGCGCGCGCAACGCCGCTCCGAGGCCCTGACGGCCACTGTCCGTGGCCTCCACTGGTCGAGGAGGGGGTGAGCGGAGGAGGCGGTGGCTTCTCCCGCCTGCGCTGAGGAAGGACTCAGGGCCCCGCGGGGTGGGACGAGTCCGCCGGCGGGGGCTGGGGCTTCCCGCACACCGCAGGGCGCGCGCTGTGCCGAGAGCGCAAGTGCGCAGGCGCCGCTCGCGGGAGCCCCGAGGCCGAGCCAGCGCCCTCTCGTCTGCGTCTCCCCCCTTCGCCCCGTCCTTCCCGTCCTCCCACCACCGCCCCCTTCCCTGGTCCCGACCCGGTTTTGCTGTGGTTTAAACTTTACACAGAATATGAAAGGAAGTTTTTCAGATGGCCGGTTAGCTCAGTTGGTTAGAGCGTGGTGCTAATAACGCCAAGGTCGCGGGTTCGATCCCCGTACGGGCCACGGTCGCTTTTGCCTAGACGGGAGTCAATAAGCAAGCAATAAACCTTTTTTTTCTTTTTTGAGACAGGGTCTCGCTTTGCAGTTCAGGCTGGCCCTGAGCCCACTATGCAGCCCAGGCAAGCCTGGAACTCAGCAATCCTCCTGTCTCTGCCTCCCGAGTGCTGGGATGACCGGCGTGAGCCACCACGCTCGGCACTTTTTTTTTTTTTTGCAATAAACTTTTAAAGCGTTTTAGCTTTTATATTTTAAAGAAATACTGTGATCTGTGAGAGCTAGGAGAGGCTTTTGAAGGGAAATAGCGTAAGGACGTGGATTCTTAAAGAAAGGAAGAATAGCAAGATATAAAAATGTCCTGTTTTGTCCTGAAAAAAAAAAAATGTCTTGGCATATGTTAGACCCTAAAGAAGGAATAAATGCGCCATGTGTGGCGGCTGGTCACCTCTCAGCGAGGGTGTGGTCAGCTGGGGCACCTGCGTTCTTGTCCTACAGAGACGGGCCGAGCCAGGTCCCTCCTGGGATCGGGTCACCTGTGGGGCGCCACTGGGCGGGGTGGATGGAAGTTGGAACCGAGTTAGGGGGATGAGGTGTGCACCACTGTGTCTTTTTAATGTTTTTTAACCTTGAAACTGTTGATCTCCTGTGTGTGCCTTCTCTTCACAGCAATGTTTAAATCGAAGCCCTTGTTTCTCTCCCGCCGCGCGGACCTTAGGGAAAACCGTCCCGTTTGCCATGTAAACCTTGCGGTTCTAACCCTGCTCGAGCTGGTCCACTCGTGTGTGGCAGCAATGGCAGTGCACATCATTTATGGTTTCTTCTGAGGTGGAAGCAGTAAAAACAGGCCAACATTTCCTGCGTGACTGGGTTTCCAAAAGGACAGGCAATGCCAAGCGCCCACCTTTGTCCCTGACTGGGTCAGGTTGTCCTTTGCTCTGGTCACTGGAGAGATGCAAATTAAAACAATGCTGAGATTCCGCCTCACTCTAGAAAGAATGGCTGTTACCAAGAAATCAACCAGCTCAAAAAAAAAAAAAAAAAAAAGAAAAAGAAAAAGAAGACATCAACCAGTAATAAATGCTGTTGGGGCGTGAAGAAAAAAGAGCCCTCCTCCACTACGGGTGTGGGTGTAGACTGCCGCAGGCACCATGGAGATCAGCGTGCGGATTCCTCAAAGAACTAAAACTGGAGGTTCCGCTGGACAGAGCTATTCCCCTAAGATAATATTTTCCTGAAGGAATTAAAGCATCGTATCACAGTGATAAACACACAGTCATGCTTATAGCAGCACAATTTATAATGGTGAATGTTGGAAACAGCCCAAATACCCATCAACGGACGAATGGAAAGAAGCTGTAATTTTCTTAAACAGGTAGTACTCTGCCATAAAGATGGAGCCGCTTGAGGCCTTTTCTAGCTGAATGAATGCACCTCGAGACCAGACTCTTGAGTGAAATAAATCAGACATGTTTAAATACTGCATTGTTTCCCTGGTATGAGAAACTCAAAGTGGAAATAAGGACTAATATCTACAGTAGGCATTGGGAAATTATAAGAAAATGTTGAAATGAGAAGAGGAACAAAGAGGGAGGGAGGGAAGAGGAGAGAAGGGGCAAAAGAAAGAGAAAATCAAAGGAAAATGGAAACAAAGCCTTTGGGACACAAGGGGGCAGGGAATGAGGAAAAAGAAGCAAGATGTATTGTCCACCGTACAAATTCTCTATGAGTAATGATATCATGTATATCTAAAATGTACCAGTAAATGTTGTTCTGAAAGCAGATTTTAAAAAAGAAAAATATTTTGGCTAGGTATATAATTCTTTGTTCATACTTTTTCTACTTTAATACCGATCTGACTTTACAGAGCTCTTATTATTAATCATTTTTTTTTGAGATAGGGTTTCGCTTTGTAGTTCAGGCTGGCCCTGAGCTCACTACGGAGCCCAGGCAAGCCTCAGACTCAGCAATCCTCCTGCCTCTGCCTCCCGAGTGCTGGGATGACAGGCGTGAGGTGTCAGTCCCCACACAGCATTGTCTGTGGTTACAGGGGATTGAACTCAGGACCTTGTGCTTGCCAGGCAGGCGCTGGAACCACTGGGCTAAATCTCCGGTCCTTAATCATGTATTTTAATCTAGTCTCCCTTGGGGTCTTTTGTACTCTTCATTTTTTTGTTTTGTTTTGTTTTTTAAGACAGGGTCTCGCTTTGTAGTTCAGGCTGCTCTGAGCTCACTATGTAGCCCAGGCAAACCGCCGCGAACTCAGCAATCCTCCTGTCTCTGCCTCCCGAGGGCTGAGATGACAGGCGTGAGCCACCACGTCCGGCACTGTGGTATGCGGTGTTGATTGTTGGTGGGCGTCCACGCCCAGCATTATGTGTGGTCACCGGGGATCGAACTCAGGACCTTGCGCTTGCGAGGCAGGCGCCAGAACCACTGAGCTAACCCTCCGGCCCTGTACTCTTCATTTTTAACGCAATTTTTGTTTTTCTTGAACCTTTTTCTGAGCTCGGCAAACTGTTACTTCCTTTCCTCTATTTTTGTTCATTTTTCTTTTTTTTTTTTAACTTCTGCCATAACGTGTTGGTATTTTTGTTTCTATCCTCAAATGTGTGAGACTATTTCCTTCCGTTTAGAGGGTGGTTTAAGCTTCTCTCTGTCCTTTTGGGAAGAATTCTCAACGGTTGAACTGTTTTGTTCTTGCGCCGTCACAATCGTTGCTTTGCAGATGAACTCTAGAGGAAACCGCGGCACATCCAGGCGCGGCGACGGCACGCGAGGAGGCGACGCCCGAGAGAGAGGCGCGGCCACCGAGGGAGCTGCCTGGCTCGGCGCGGAGCGAGGCCCGGGGCGCACAGGGCGCTGACGCCGAGGCAGGACGCGCGCCCGCCTGGCCGCTGCCTGAACGTCTCTGCGTCTCTGGCTGAGGCGAGGAGATGCTTTAAAACAGTTCAACAGGGTTCAAATCGAAATAAACACAACATGTGTGAGTGCGTAAAAGAGAGCGAGCCAGCCAGGAGTCGAACCTGGAATCTTCTGATCCGTAGTCAGACGCGTTATCCATTGCGCCACTGGCCCGCGAAGACCTGCCTCTCGGGTCACTATTATAAAGAGACACCGGAAGCCGCTAGTTCAGGATGAGGTCGGAGGAAGGATCTTCAAATTTCAATCCTTCCCTGAAAGCGCCTCAGAAGACTCGCCGAGAGGTGCCTCGCAGGACGAGGTGGCCGAGTGGTTAAGGCGATGGACTGCTAATCCGTTGTGCTCTGCACGCGTGGGTTCGAGTCCCACCCTCGTCGGGCTCCCTCTCGAGGCTTCTGTTCTTTTTCAAGAAGTCACCACTGTCTTCACGTTTCCCTCTCTCTCTCCCTCAGCGTTCAGGTAGGGGTCTTGCAAATCTGACTCAGTAAGTCCATCTAAATGACAGTGCTTTAGTGCTTCCGCTTCCGGTCGCCGCCGAGGAAGGGCGGGCCGTGCTGCAAGGGTGGGCGGAAGTTTGCATGGCGGGCCAAGTAAAGTTCTTTTCTTTTCTACCGTTACTACCAAGTGCTTTTGAGTCCTGTCTTCATTTACTATAAAATACTACTTGGTGTGGAAAGCAGGGCAAACTACATTGACAAGGTACTGCGACTTTGCCTAAGCTGGCTGATGGGAATCAGGTGTTCCTTATACTGTTTTTTCCACTTTTTCAAATTTGCATTAACAGGCTTTTAAGCTTTTTATTTGAAAGTTAATTTCAAACATGAGAAATATACAAGGATGATAGTACAAAGGTACATGTGTATATATATATATATATATGGATGTATGGATATATATGGATATGTATATATGAATAGAAAATAAACGGGCAAATCCTGATATGTATGCTTATATCATATATACACAGGTATATACTTAAGCTTCAATTATCATGATCATTTGCTAATTATTTTCTAAAAGCTAAAATAGGCATCTAACCGCAGTGTAATTATCAGTCTCATATATTTAATTTGCTATACTACTAAATAAATCCCTCATTTCGATTCTAATTCTTACTTGACCCAGTAAACAGTCTTTACAAAAATATTCTTCCCTTCAGTAAGAGTCAGCATGCCTCGTAGCCCTCGCTGTGAGCGCCCGCGTACCTCTAACCCCGCCCTCCAGGTCCACGCTTTCCTGGTTTGGGGACGTACTGAACTCAGGCGTAACAAGTTGTTCCAGGCCCCACTGCATCCGCCCCGACAAGCCCCGCAGCCACTGTGTCTCAGAGGTGGCCTTGATGGATGGATCAGAGACTCCATCCAGGTCCAAGTGCTCTCTGCCCCTGTATCTGCTTGTAGGAGCTCTTTGCAAAAACATGTCAGAAATACATGTCTGTGGGAAGCGGCTCGGGCCGGGGCATTGCCCCAAAGCAGGGCTCTGCTCTCCGGGAGGGCCCCTCGGTCACCTCGGAAGGGGCTGGCTCCCTCACCCGGAAACTGTCTTGCATTCTGCCCTGGGCCTCTCCCTGCCGCCCCCTATAAGGGAAGTATTCTTAGAGACACAGAAACCTGCCCCTGAGAGTGACAGCTAGCCTCTAGCATAAGTCACCTGCAAATTGCCTAACTGGAAGTTCAGGGGCAGGGAGAGCACTTTCCGGAGATTCTTGGGCGATCCCTGGGTGGGCAGGTTTCTCCCTGTATTTCCTGTAAACTAAGATCGTGTAACTGTCCATGTTTTGCTATTGTTCACCCCATTGATTGTAACATCTTTCACGTGACACTCTAGCTAGAAAAACTATAGAAGAGCACTGAAAAATAAACTCGGGGCCTTCTCGGCACTGACTGAGAGGCCCGCCCGAGCCCATTTTTCCATCTTCTTTCTTAGCCGCACCCCTCAATTTCACAAACCCCCTGATGCGTCTGGCCGGCTAAGGCACAGGTCTATGGATACACACACGCACAACAAATATCCACACAGCTTCGTGTGCACACATACTTTATTAACTGAATTCACAATGAAACTGTCAGTTCCGACCTGCCCTCCTTTCCTTCTCACGTCTTCTCCCTCCTGTGTCTCCTCCCACGGGGCTCAAGCGACACCAGTACACTTGCTCATGTGCTCAGTTACGGGATACACTGAAATCACTGCCAAACTGTCTTGTCCAGATGACAAAGGAAAAATCAATTAAGAGTACAGGGTCCGGGGCCGGAGGGTTAGCTCAGTGGTTCCGGCGCCTGCCTCGCAAGCGCAAGGTCCTGAGTTTGATCCCCGGTAACCACATATAATGCTGGGCGTGGAGACTCACGCCCACCAACAATCAACACCACATACTACAATGCTGGACGTGGTGGCTCACGCCTGTCATCCCAGCACTCGGGAGGCAGAGGCAGGAGGATTGCTGAGTTTGAGGTTTGCCTGGGCTCCATAGTGAGCTCAGGGCCAGCCTAGACTACAAAGCGAGACCCTGTCTCAAATAAATAAATAAATAATAAATAACTTGATTCGGTTTTTCCCCTTCAATCTGACACAGCATATGTCATACGGAAACACAGCTGCCTTTACTTTGGTTTCCGTTTTGGGTTTTTCCTCTTCCCATACCAAAAACAGAAAAGTGTCCCTTCAGTTCTGGCATCTGTTCCACCCGCCTCCACCCGCCCCCAGCACCCGCCCGTTAGTAACTGACTTCACTGCTGATTAATTGTTCTATGTGTGTGGTTATGTCTCCTCTGCTTTCTTGCATCTCACGATATGGTCTTTGTGCTTTGCTTTTTCTGAATTCAACAGCTTCCCCTGGAGTCGCTCCCTCTGTTAACAGACGCGTTTTCTTCTCTGTCTGCACCGCAGTGTCCAGCCAGGCTCCCCCGGAGCCCGGGTGGGAAAGGCCACCACCCCCAGTCCAGGGAGCCTCAAAACACGAAGGTCTTCAAAATAGCAAAGGAGGAAAACATGTTCCTTTTATTGTCTTCTTTTCTTCCATTTGATTTGGGGAAATAAATT
>PVIC010012668.1:0-33650 GCA_004025085.1 Thryonomys swinderianus | reverse complement strand
TGTGTGAATTGTCCTTGATTAAGTGAATTAATAGTTAAACTCTCACTCATAGCTGGAACTCAACAGACCACAAAAAGCCTCCCCCGTTACTCACGCACTACTGCCCAACAAGAATATCCCACTAAAGTTTTTTTTCTGCTTTCTTACTTCCCCCTCACTGTCTGCCTCCCCCTAGTGCTGAGCCCACCCTCCCAGGCTACTGGCAATGAGAAGACTGCCCCCTCAAAGACCCAGGAATCTCCCAACCTTCCACCTGCCTGCTAAAGCCAGAGGCAATGTCAGCTGACAGATGAGGTTCTGTGGCACTGTCTGTTGGTCTGTGATGCAGGAATTTGATTGTGTGTGTGCTCGTGATTACAGCATGTGGGTCTGAGTAGGGTCTGAGTCGTATACTGACTGTGTCTATATTTGTGAATCTAGTGTTGAATCCGTTTCTGTCTCAGGGTATGGAAGTCTGGGCATGCTTGGATTTGTGAATAGGGGCATGTGTAAATGGACTGTATACGTACATACACTTTGGGTATGATCTGAGGTTGTGTATCTGAAAGTTGGGTATGTCGCTGTGAGTCTGGAAATGTATATATTCTGTGTATTGTATGTGCCCAGGACTTTGGAGAGTCCGTGTTCATGATTTGTCTGTATCTGTGTTTTGGATGTGCTTATAAACCTGGTAGTATCTGAGTCCTTGGGTGATACAGACCTGGATTGTGAATATTCTTGTGGATATAGGAGTGGTATTGTCTAAACTGTGAGGGCAGTGGTCTGTGTCTTCAGTGGCTGATAGCTACATGTTCCCTTTTCTTTTTGTATCTCTGCTAGTCTGTTTCTTCCTCATGGTCGTTTGAGGTTGTGTGTGTGTGTGTGTGTGTGTGTGTGTGTGTAGCATCAAATCTCTTCTAGCCAGTCCAGCCCCCCCTTCCCTCCCAGCAGTACTGGGCAGCCTCCCTGTCTGCCTGTCTGCTGGGAGTTTTGGAAGCCTTGGAGGGAGACAGGCTGGGGCCAGGGTGACAGCGCGTATCCACGGCGATGGCAGCCTGTGATTACAAGAATAAAAGGATTTTAAGGTCATGGGTGTTTTTTATGTCCCCCCCTTGGTGGAGCCACTGGCAGCAAAGGGCCATACCTTTGTGTCTGTAGGTTGGAAGGTCTGTGCCTGTGCAGGTGAGTGTGGCTGCTAGAGGCTTAGCTGGGAGCACGAACATGTGTGTGTGCATGAGGAGGGCCTGCGAGAGCCCATGTGCCTGCCTGGCTGTTCCTCATGTGAGAGTCTATGTTGCTATCATTTATTCCCCTGGAGGAGAATTCCCAGTAAACTTCTTGCTTCTGGGTATCACACGGACCTGGAACCCCACAGACCTCTGTATGCTGAGGAGCTCAGTTAGACCCTAACCCCCTACCCCCCCCCCCCCCGCAAGTGTCTGGCCAGGGACTGGCTGGGCCTAGTCACCTGGGCAAGGCCACATCTCGGGGTGTCAGTGCCCCTGGCCCAGCTCCAGCCCCTGTAATTGCATTCTGCTGCCTAATCCCCCGCCAGCTCAATTAGATCGCAAATTCTTCTTCATTTCCTGCCTCTGATGCTGGCCTCCCTCTGGGCTAGCAGGGACTGGAAGGGGGGTGATCCTGACGCTCCTTTCACCAGCACTGGGTCCTTGGGGTGTCTCAACCCTGCCACACTGACCTGGAGCCCAGGTTAAAACTCTAGGAGCCAATAAAACAGATCTCTCTTGGGCCTTTTAAGATCATCCTTAATGTACCTATCCTGATAGTTACTCATGTCGCCTGGTGCAGAGGCTCTGGGTAGACTGGGCAGATCATGCCAGCAAGCCACCAAGGTACACCCATACCTGGGACCCCTGAAGGCCCTGGCCCTTCCTGCTCCCAAAACAGTTGTTGGCCACCTCCCAGCACAGAAGTTATGACCTTGTTGTTGACCTTTTCATGGTGTCCGTATTAAGAGCCAGTCTGTCTGACCACTCCTACTAGATTCTAACCCCCTTCCTTGACCTCTCAAACTAGTAGCTTTTCTTATTTTTGATTTTTTTGAGACAGGGTCTCACTATGTAGTCCAGGCTGGCCTTGACTTCAGAGTGATCCTCCTGCCTCAGCCTCCCATGTAAAGCACAAGTAGCAGCTTTGGAGTCCATTAGGCCTGGCTTCAAATCCAAATCCTGTCACGGTCCACATGTGCATTACAACAGTATATAAGTTGTATTATATATGCAAACCTTAGTTTATTTGTCTCTGAAATGGGGCAGTAAGAATGTCTACTTCAACCAGGCACGGTACTACGTGCCTATAATCACAGCACTAGAGAAGGCTGAAACTGTAGGATTGAAAGTCAAGGCCAGCCTGAGCTACATAGTGAGCCCTTGTCTCAAAAAAAAAACAAAGAAAAGGGCTGGGTTTTTAGTGATGTCTTGCCTGCCTCACAAGTACAAGGTCCTGAATTCAGTCCCCAGTATCGCAGGAAGAAGAAAAGGGAAGAAAGAAGGAAGGAGGGAAGGAAAGAGCAAGTTAGCATGGTGGCACATGACTGTGATCCCAGCACTTGGGGCTGAGGCAGTGAGGCAGGAGGATCACCTCAAGTTCAGGGTCAGTCTGGTTTACCTAGTGAGTTTGAGGCCAGTCTCCAATACACAGCAAGATCATACCTTAAAAAGGAAAAAAGGACCCCCCCCCCCGAAAAAAGGTTGCCACATAAGACCATTGTCAGATGAAGAGATAGGGTTGCATAGTGCTCTGTTCAAGGATGATTTATCCATAGTCAGCATTTAATAAAATTTACCTTGGCTAGGTCTGCTCCCACAGGCCTCGTTTATAGTATTTAGGAGGCTGAGACAGGAGGATCAGAAATTCCAGGCCAATCTGGGCTATATAGGGAGACCGCGGAGGGGGGTTGGCTTTTATCCTGATGAGGATTTGGAATGTCCCATTGAATAGGAGGCAAAGCACACAGTTTACACTTAGCATTTCTGGTCCATCTTGCTAGTTTGAGGGGTGGGACCTTGAGCACATTACCTCTAGTTTCTCTTCCCCATCTGTGAAATGGGCCTGATCAGTAACTTTAGAGGACTAGCATATGGAAGGATTAGCTGCTTAGTCCCAGCAGGTTTGCCATGTTAATTTGCCATCTCCTTCCTTCATACTAAGGCTTGGCTAGGTAGGGCTGGTAAAGAGTCAGGTTTGGGCTGGGTGTGGTGTTGCATCCCTATGTGCTTTACACGGGAGGCTGAGGCAGGAGGATCACTCTGAAGTCAAGGCCAGCCTGGACTACATAGTGAGACCCTGTCTCAAAAAATCAAAAATAAGAAAAGAAAGATAGGCTCAGGGACCAACGAC
Organism: Thryonomys swinderianus; assembly: GCA_004025085.1. Lineage (NCBI taxonomy): Eukaryota > Metazoa > Chordata > Mammalia > Rodentia > Thryonomyidae > Thryonomys > Thryonomys swinderianus. The sequence continues at coordinate 30,311 of PVIC010012668.1, read as the reverse complement.
TAGCCAAGGTCGTGAGGCTGGTAAGGGGACCAGGGTAGGGCAGGAAGGCCAGGGATGACCTGCTGTCTCAGCTGAGCTGTGTAAGGCTGTTTGGCCTCCCTGCAGGTCTCTGGAAAGTGGTGGCTTAGCTGATTTTTTTTTTTTCTGGGAAGGGAAAGCTGAATGTCTCCCCCTCCTTCCCCAGGAGGCGCCCATGGCAGCGGCTATGCTGACAGGCCTCCTGGCTTTCTTGTGAGGGTGGCTGGCAGCTCTGGAGGGCCGGCTGTGCCCACATCAGCCTGAGGGAAGAGGGAGTCGCCAAGGTCTCCTTCCCCTCACTGATCCCTGCAACCCCTCCCGCCCTCAGTCTGTCCTCTCTGTCTAGGGAAAGGCAGAGAACTCTAGCCGGGGAAACTAGCTGTGACGGGGGTGGGGGAGTGGGGGGGACACTCCCTAGCTAGTCTCCTGCTTTCTGTGACCTCTGTCACTCACTGGCCTAGGCTCTTTAATATTTCATGGCCCTCCAAGCAGGCCCCCTGCCCCAGCCCACACGGCCCCCTTTGTCTGCCTACCACCCCCCATCCCTGTCACTGAATTACTGACCCAGAAGCTTGCCTCTGCCTTCGCCCAACTGTCCCCCACTGTGAACACCCCTGCCACCTCCTGGGGTCTGTCTACCCCACACCTCCACTTGTGATATCCTCTGTCGTTCACAGGATCCTCTACTCTTCCCTGACATCTCTGACCATCTCCCTGCCCTTTTCCTCCATTTTCCTCTTTTGTTGACCACCTCCTTCCCAGTGGAACCGAAACTGCGGCAACTGGCCCGCCTGCTGTCCGCCTCCGGGCCTACCCCTTCCTGCCCCTCCCCCCAGCTGTGCTGGCCAGCCGTGAGAGCTGGTTTTATTTATTTTTCTGTTTGTTTGGGAAGAGGGCAGTGGCGGCTCTGGGCCCTGGCTGCTGCGCTCTGCTTAGAGCAGCGGGCAGGCAGCCGCGCTGGCCTCCCAGGAATGTGGCCAGGACGCCCCGCGCTATATTTACTCCCTTCCAGCTGCTGGCCCCAACAGGGCAGAGCCAGGCCTGCCTGGTGGCCCCCCGGGAGCCCTATGTCCGTCCTCCCCTGTCTGGCAGACCCCACATGGCCCTTAGGCCCACTACTCCCTCCCTTGCCCGTGACCTCCTCTGACCTCTGCCTTGCTTGCTTTGCCAGCAGGAACAGTGTATGCCATGCTATGGGCACAAAGTGGCTGGGGGCCTGACACTCAGCAGCCTCCACACCCCACCCGGGCCTAACCTAGGCCTGTAATCTGGTGGCTAGAACTATGCAAAACATCTTTTCAGCCTTCTCTTCATGGGCCTGGTCTCTACTCCCACCCCAATCCCCTGTAGCTCCCTGAGATCACGCAAGGATGGGTTGGGGCTGGAGCGAGCCTCTGTCCCACATGGTGGGATCCCTCAGGGCCCTCAGGCACACATGTACACACACCTCAGTGCTTGCGCATACATGCGTGCAGAAAGAATCTCCTTGGAACCTATGCTGGTTGTGGCTTCCGTGAAGGCAGGACCGTGCCTCCTGACATTGATCCCTTTCATCAGATGCTTGCAGGGATTTTTTTGAGCCCATTCCTTGCCAGCCTTGCAATGAGATGTGGCAGTGATTCCTTCCTGTACCCCAGTGCCTGGCATCAAATAAGTGTTTAAAGATTTAGCTGGTGGGCCGGAGGGTTAGCTCAGTGGTTCCGGTGCCTGCCTCGCAAGCACAAGGTCCTGAGTTTGATCCCCGGTAACCACATACAATGCTGGGCGTGGAGTATCACGCCCACCAGCAATCAGTACCACAAACCACATACCACAGTGCCGGACGCCTGTAATCCCAGCACTCGGGAGGCAGAGACAGGAGGATTGCTTAGTTCGAGGCTTGCCTGGACTACATACATAGTGAGCTCAGAGCCAGCCTGATCTAAAAAGCAAGACCCCCCCAAAAAAAATTTAGCTGGTGCTGTAAGCAGTTGCTGCCCCCAATTTATTACTATTATGCTCAAATATTTTATCAGTGCAGTGATAATGCTAGCCTATTGGAAGCCCTTTCCAGGGCAGCTCTGAGTTAACAGCTTCTGACCTTTGTCTCCTTTGGTCCTCACAAGTAGCCCCAGGAGCTTAGTGTATGTTAGCATCCCCATATACAGATGAGGACCCTAATAAGAATTTGGAGAGTTTGTGACTTGCCTCTGATATGTGGAATTGAATCTCAGTGGAGCCCTGGACAGGCTGTGAACATCATAAACACAGCCAGAGGTGGTCTCTGTGTGTTGGCTTCCCTGCATCTTCCAGCTACCAGGCACATGGAACAGATTCTGGCTGACTGCATTCAGGCCTTTAGGCTCTGCTTTACTTCTTGTGAGTCAGAGAGATAGGCTGATCAGCTAGCTAATTAAAGGAATAAATTAAGGAGTGGCCAGCTGATGGGCTGTGGCTTGAGCACTCCTGAAGTACACTGGGGTGTGGGTTGCATGGTGGTGGACAGGCTACTATGTGAATGTCCACTGACCTAGTGAGGGACTCCGGAGCAGGGATGCAGACGTTTTCAGAGACCAGCAGGCTGCCAGGGCATACCTGTGGGGCAGGTGGTCATGTCTTCTTGGCCCTCAGTTTTTCCATCTGCCAAATGGGCTTGGGAGCCTTTGTTCTGGTCTGGCTGGCAGGTGGCCTGAACTAGGCCTGGCCTGGGAGGTGAGGGGACTGATGGGAAGGAGGAAGCAGTGGGTGGTGAAGACAGGAAGATGAATTGTGGAGCTTGGCTTGGAACCTGAGAAGCAGGAGACCAGCCCTGACCTAATGCTGGCCCTCCCTCCAGCCCTCCCTTACAGCTGCAGGCTGGGGGTGCAGGCTCACAAAACCCAACCACCCACTCTTACCCTAGTGCAGGCTTACTTCCTGACATCTGTGGCATCAGTGGCTGTGTGTGCCAGGAGAAGGTGGCTTGTCCCCTGGGATTAGACCAGCTCCTCCTCAGGTCCATGCTCCCCCTCCCCAGTCAGCTCCTGTCAACCTTGCTGAGAGAAACCCATCAACTACAGGAAAGTGGTTAACTAGGCCCATAGCAGTAGGGGCATGGCCCCTTTTTTGTGGCACTTTAGAATTTTTAGCAACAAGAGTCTAGAATCATGGGCTATTAGAATGGAAGGCTTCTTCTCAAGACTCTTGTCATGTTGGCATTCTAGAATCATAGAACTGTTGAGTTTTCCTGTGGGAAGGAAGGATGACTGGTCATGTTTCAATCTCTTGTATGGTGGTAAGGGACAGTGAGGCTCTGGGAGGTGTCTTTTCTGAGGTAACAGAGCCTGGAGCCCTCAGGTGACATGAGCCCATATCTGGAATACCACCGCCAGTTCTGCAAGTAAGGGGTGGGCTGTGGGCCCAGTCAAGCAGCAAGAGGATGCGGCTGGCCTACAGGCACAGGAGGGGTCCTCTTTGTGGCCACCTGCCCGCCTGTTGCCCACGCTTCTCGAGGTACCAGTGTGAGAAGGAAATGCAGGCTGTTGCTTCCAGCAACAGCCGGCAGGGCCGGGCGGCTTCCCAGCTCCCCCTCTGACTCATGGCTGCCTGCAGCTCCCCTCCCCTGGGTGCCTCAGCAGCCCCATCTGTGCAATGGGAAGAGGAGGCTTTGTTCTACTCTCCAGTATCACAGAGACCATTAGGTGGAGAATACTGCACAGGGCCGCTGTGAGGCTGCAGAGAGTTGGGAGAGTGGTGCAGAAGAGCTAGAGGGTGTTTGGCCCTGGAGCGTTGAGAAGTTCACTTGGAGTCATGCTAGGGCCCCTAGGGTCATGGGAGGACCAAGTTGGTTCCTGGGAGGAAGTGGTGGGAAGTGAATGATGAAGGGACCTGGGTCAGCCTCTTTCTAGAAGAGCGTGGATCTGGGCATGGTGGCACATGCCTGTGGTCCCAACACTCACTCTGGAAGGCTGAGGCAGGTGAATTCAAGGCCAGCCTGGCAGCTTAGCAAGACCTTGTCTTTAAAAAGCACCTAGGAAAGGCCGGAGGGTTAGCTCAGTGGTTCCTGCGCCTGCCGCGCAAGCGCAAGGACCTGAGTTCCATCCCCGTAACCACATATAATGCTGGGTGTGGAGACACGCCCACCAACAATCAACGTCGCATACCACAATGCCGGACGTGGTGGCTCACGCCTGTAATCCCAGCACTTGGGAGGCAGAGACAGGAGGATTGTTGAGTTCGCGGTGGCTTGCCTGGGCACCATAGTGAGCTCAGGGCCACCCTGAACTACAACGCAAGACCCTGTCTCAAAAAGCAAAAAAAAAAAAGCACCTAGGAAGGGCCAGGGATTTAGTTTAAGTGGTACCATGCCTACTTTGGGAAAACAAGGGCCTGAGTTCAGTCCCTGGTACTGCAAACACACACACACACACACAACAAAAAAGTACCTAGCAGAGTTGCTCAGGGTTCAGTCTTTAGTCCTGTGTTGGTGGGGCTAGCAAGACCTAGCTCTGGGGGTTGTCTTCTGACCTCAGTACACCCATCTGCAAAATGGAGGGTGTTAGTTATCCACAGGGTCATTCTCTGCTTGTCTGGTTATTCTGGAGGCTGGGGATCCTGAGGTAAGTGGTGGACCTGCCAGTGCTGCAGAAATGGGGCAGACTGAAGGGGAGGGGTGGGCTGAGGACCCCCGTAGAGAGGCAGTGTTCAGATGCAACAGTGTCCAGCAGAAAAATCCCAGCTGTTGAGGAAGTGTTTCCTCCACTGGTCTCCTAGAAGGGACACCAGGCAAGTGGTACAGAGCGGGGGCGGGGGGGGGGACAAGGCCCCCAGCCAGTCTGTGTGGAGAGACCCCAGGCCTGGCAGCTACGAGGGCCTGTGCTCTGTGGTAGGGGTCAGGGCTGCTGGGAGGGCCTGGGCCGACCTCCAGATTTCAGTCTTCTCTGGGGTTTTGGAGGTGCCCTCCATCCTGTCCTGAGCTGCCATTGCCACGGGGGTGGCAGATGCTGTTTCATCGGTGAGTAGGAGGCCTCCGGAAGGTCCTCTTGAGAGGTTCCGGGAGGCACTGGGGTTGCAGCAGCTGCTGCCCAGCCAGGACTGGCTGACAGTAGCCTCCCAGGTCCCACAGACCTGAGGGACTGCCCTCACCCCCAACCCCCAACTGCCCACTCAGTTTCTTGGTTCTGGACCCCGTCCATGCCTGGCTGCAACTGAAGAGCCCTCTGGGAAGGCAGGGGAGGAGGCACAGCGGACTCAGAACAGCGGGTGCCCGCGTAGCCAAGTATTTGCGCCGCCGAGCTGTCAGAGACAGACAGGCATGTGGGGAATTTGGTGCATGTGGGGCTGAGGGAAGCAGCCGGGTGGGCAGGCAGACCAGAGCTGGGAAGCTGGGGCTACCTACTGGCCCTTAGAACCTGCTGGGATCACCGTCCTCCCCACCCCGGTCCAAGAGGTGGTGCATCCGGCTGCCTTTCCCTGCCTATACTTGGACAGTGACGGGAGTGGGACCAATCCTGGCTGGGGCCTAAGATGGTGCTGACACCTGGGAAAAGGGGACCCTGTGGAGGGCCTGGAGCCTGGGAGAGGCTCTGGTGGTGAGAGAAGCCAGGGAGGAATCCGGGTTGTGCCTGACTGTGGCCTCCAGGAAATAGCAGCTGTCATCCCCCTCTCCCGCCCAAGCCTGGCACAACTTGTTTCCTGGCCAGGGTCCGGCTGGGGCAGATTGGAGGAGCCTGGTATTGCCTGGCTTGGGCAAGGGACTAGCAGGCTCCAGAGGGTCATGTTTGTTACCCGAAGGACAACTTGGGATACTGTGGGGAGGGGATCTCAGCCCTTGGTGTATCTCTGCAAAGACCCTAACTTACTTGGATTTGTTAGCTACTCCCAGCGGAGCCTATTAGGCATGACAGGGCCAGAGCTGAGTAATACCTGATTGTTCACAGCTGAGAGGACAGAGAGGCGACTACACTGGCCCAAGGTCACACAGTGGACTCCCTAGCCTTTCCTCTATCATCATGTGAGTGGGACCAATGGAAAGAGGTGAACGTTGGGGTTTGCTGGGTTGGGGGGGCTATATTTAGTCTTGCAGAGCTAGGGGCCCCTGGGAGCAGCTGTTGGGGGGTGCACAGACAGAGGCCTGAAGCTGCATTTAGTCTGGACAGAAATATCCTCCCCCCACCCACCCACCCACTGGTTGGGCAGCCAGGCTGCGGGCTTGTCCCCTGAGGGGCAGCTTGCCTGGGCCTGGCGGCCGTCGGGACAGGCAAGATGACCCGATAGGCTTTTCCCAGCTCAGGTTTCGATGAAACAGGAACCAGAGCCGCAGCCCGGGCCATGGGGGCCAGGGCAGCCGGAGCCTGGGGGCCAGGGCTGCCTCCCTCACCTCCCCCTCCCTGTTCTAGGCGGGCAGGCGGGCAGGCGGGCAGGCAGGCAGGCTGGTGAGGCAGCCTCCCTTCTCCGAGGCCTGGGGAAGCAGCAGGTTATTTATCAAGCCAGCCTCCCTGCCGCGTCTGCCTGAGTTCATGGCAGTCCCCCCCTTCGCCGCCACCGCCCACTTTGCTTTGGCGGCCACAAGCCCAGCAGAGCAGGGTGAGCTGGGCAGGCGGGTGGCGAGATTAGCTCAGGAGACGTGAGTCACCCCTCCCCAGCAGCCCCATGAGGCCCTGTGGCCTGGCAGGCAGAGCACACATGCACCCCACACACAGCACACGCAGGGGCACATAGGACAGAAGTAGTCACACATAACACATAATTCCACACATCTCAGCACACCCAAATGCCATGCATCACAGATGCAGTCCTGTGTGCCCACTCAGGGGCACACTCCCAGCCCCAGCCCCTGGTGTGCACACAGGAGCACGCTCCTGGGTGAACTGACACACACAGTCACACACTGTGCACCTGGAAGAAGGCCACTTGCCCTTCACAAGACTCCATCCTGTCAGAGATTCTGATGCTGTCCCTCGGCTACACTCAAATGAAACTGTAGAGTTAGACCAGGGCCCCTGGCCTTATAGAGCTGGGCACATGTATGCATATGTGTGCGCACGCGCGCGCGCGCACACACACACACACCTGGCCTTATAGATGCATATGTGCGCGCGCACACACACACACACACACACACACCTGGCCTTATAGATGCATATGTGCGCGCGCGCGCACACACACACACACACCCCTTTCAGGTGGTTGGGATTCCATTACCCTCGGCCCTGGTGTTGTCTGATGCTGTAAGGTGGTGGGGGTTAGGGCTTCCTTCATTACCAGCCTCTGTGTGGACCTACTTGGCCTCCAGTGTGAAGAGCTCTGGCCCAGGCAAGGCAGGCTGCAGAGAGATACAGAGGAAAGGCTAGAGGAAGAATGCCGTGGAAAATTGATTTCCCCAGCAGCACTGAGTGGCTGGCTGTTCTCCTCACTCGAGGTGGGCTCTGAAAGGGTGGAGGGACAGCGATTGTGCACGTAATGAAACCCTTTGGCCAAGTGGGCTGTGTCCCAGGAGTCTGTGCACTTCGTGCTTACCCTTATATCATTATCTGAGGTACCACTCCCACCTTGCAGTCAGCACCCCGAGACTTAGAATCTGGTCGTAGGTCTTGTTCTTGGTTTATATCCCTGTACCGTGGTACAGAGCCAGCTTGGGGACGTGGAGACCCTGGGCTACTGGGTTGGAGGTATGCCCTCAGGAGCCTGCGACCTTCCTTCCCTGTACTAGACAGACCTGGTAGTATATCCATTGCCGTGTCCTGAAAAACAAGCCATTTTTCAGGTGAGAGAATTGAGTCTGATGGAGTTGGCTTCAGGGTGGTTATGGATGGTTAAGGTTTTGGATGCTCTCCTCACAAACAAGTGTAGATCATACTGAGCCCAGTAGGCTCCCACCCCCTGGCTATGCCAGTCCAGTAAGGCCTGGACAGTGCTGAAGGAAGAGAGAGAGTCCAGGTCTCCTGAGGAAAAGTTGCAGTAATGTCCATGCAGGAAGACTGAAAAATGGCTTGTTCTTCAGGACATGGCAATGGATATACTCCCAGTTCTGGAGATATACTCCCACAGAACTGGGGGATGGCCACTCTTTGTATAACTTTGGGCCAATCTAACCTCTCTGACTTCACTTTTATCTTGCACACACATGAGTGTACGTGTGTTCACCGAGCGTCTTGTGGAGATGGTGGGAACGGATCGCACAGTCTCAGATGGCTAGGCAGGCAACCTGCCTCTGATCTGCATCTCCAGCCTTTCGTATTTGTCTTTTTTTTTTTGTACCAGGAATCTAACTCAAAACCTTGCACTTGCCAGGCAGGTGTGGTGCCACTCACTTCATCCCCTGCCCTTGTCTTTGTTTTAAATCTGTGGGACCTAAAGTAGAGGGTAGGAGCTAGGGTGTGGCTTAGTGGCAGAACACATGCTTAACATGTGAAGCCTTGGGTTCAATTCTCAATACTGAAAAAAAAAAAAACCCACCCCGAACTAGATGGTGGGGTATATTCTCATCAGTACTGTATTGGATCTGGATCTCCAGGGATTCCAGCCCCTTATATCCACCCTCCATCTGCTCTCCCAAAGCTGAAATTTTTCTGAGTATACCATCCCACAATGGGGATCATTAATTAGAATGTATGCTAGAGGGTTGGCAGTGGGTTGGGCCCAGGGTAGGAGAATCTAGAATCCTTGGAGAAATTCCTGAAAGATTCACACTATGAGAGGAAAGAGCCAACCAGAGTTGAGGCTTTTTCTGTTCTCCAACCCAACACTCACAGTAAGACCATAAGAAGATATGTCAGTACTTGGGAGGCTGAAGCAGGAGGGTTGGTTTGAGGTCAGCCTGGACTTATATAGTGAGTTCAAGTTCAGCCTAAACTACATACATAGCAAGACCCAGTGTCACCCCCGCAAAAAGATCCTTGAACAGGAATGTCCAGTTGACAAACGGGCCTTTTGCAAGGTGCTGAGGGATTTGGTGTGTGTGTCTGTGTGATAGGGCTATTGAAACTGTGGAAGCTGGGATGTGGGGAGGACCAGGGCAGTAGAAGGAAGGGCTAGCAGGCTCTGTGGTGAGCTCTCCCTGTGGCCAGAAGAGGAGGTACAGGCCTGGCCAGCTGACTCTACCTTCCTCCTCAACTCCAGAACTCATCTACCTGTGGGGCTATGGGTTACAGGACAGGGGAACCACTCTGTATTTAGGGGTGGGGAGACTGGGGTGAGGGATTGGCTCAGAGTTTAAGGGCAGACAGAGGTGGAATGGGGCTGCAGCCCAGGTCATCTGACACCCCTAGCCTGAGCTGTCCTTGACACTCACGCTGGCAGATGGTGACAGTAAAAATAACAACCAAACTATCATTTGCTGGGCACCTACTGCATGCCGACTCTGCACCAGTGGTTTCACGTGCGCTGCCTTGGAGCACTGACCATTTAAGGTTGTCATTGGCTGCATTTCAATTCCCAGGACATGGGTTCAGCTGGGTTTGAACAACTTGTTGGAAGTCACCTAAGCTGGAGACTGCAGAGCAAGTGGAGAAGAACTGGGAACCTTAATGTGGCATGGGCCTGGGCCTGAGAAGAAAACCCCCCTTCCGGTTCCATATGATGAATAATGTCCATATTGAGCTGGCCCTCCCCACTGCTGTCTTGGGGCCCTATGCTGTCTCCCTCAGGTGTACTCCTCAGGTTTGACCCCCACAGAAAAGATGCCCCTTGAGCTATGGTTTCTGTTGAAGGATTGTTCCACCTGAGGGTAAGGAACAAGGGGTACCTCACTGACCTTTGCTTGGGGTTGTGGAGATGTCCTTGTGGACAAATTCTGGGAAGCTGCATTTCTAGGCTTATGAGAGCCACCTAGGGGCCTGCTGAGGGTCACACACCTCCCTACCCTCCACCATCTTGGGGTTCCTTTCCTGTCTCTGGAGAGCCCTGCCGTCAGTAAAATTGAGAAAATTCCCTTCAGTGGGTGCTTCCTCTTCAGGACACAGAGGAACCATAGTGACCCTTAGCCCCCTGACTCCCTTTCCTCTAGTCAGTGTGCAGCTTAGCCAGAGAGATCCCTGAACGTGATGTGGCCTTGGGGGGCACTCACTAAAGGTCTCTGGGTCAGATGGTTTTTGTAGAGATTGGTCCCCACCTTAGATCGCTTCCCCTTTCTCATCTCAGTTTCTTCACCTGTGAAATTACACTGTACATTCTCAGGGCCTGGGCTAAGGTCATTCCCTGCAGGCAGACCCCAGGGTCCCCCCACAGTAGGACACAGATCTAGGGAATAGGCTCAGATCCACCTGCATTTCAGGCTCACCTCCACTGCCCACTACTTGGGTGACGTAGGCTGCACCACTTAGCCTGAGCCTCAGCGTGCCCATCTGTGAAATAGGAGAATCATGGTGTCTATCTCTTTGGGCTGCTGTAAGGATGAGACAAGATGGAGGTGGCTTCGATCCTCCCCCCCCCCCCCACACGTCCTCCTGGTTCCTGTCCCGCCTTGATCTTGAGGATTATGGGAAGGAGACGGTGCCAGGCTGCTGGCTCAGCCAGCATGGCCACTGACCTTCAGAGCACCCAGGCCGTCAAGGCCGCCTGACTGCCTGCCGAGTGCGGGTGCGGGTGGCGGGCCGGGGGGAGCGCCAGCCCGCTCCTTGCCTGCCACTGCCTGTCCCTGCTCCTGCTCTCCTCCTTCCCTGCGCCTGTGTGTGAGCTAATTAATCTCAGCCCCTTTGGGAAATTAGAACATTGCAGCCATGGCCTCCTCAGCCCTGCAGCACCTGTGCTGCTACTGGGCCATGCTAGGCCCTGCTGTGGTTTGGGGGCGCAGGGGTGGGGACGTAGGGGTAGCAGGATGACTGGATCTCGCTTCTCCCCACCTTCTGGGTAAGGAGCTTTAGCCTCTCAGCCCCATTCCTTCCCAGAAGGCATCAAAAGTGACAGGCAAATGCCCTGCCCTGGTGAAACCAAATCCCAGTGGTGGTCTCGACCTGGTCTTGGGCCTGGTATGGTCATCCTTCACCCACGTTCCACTTCGGTGTGGGGTTCTCTTGCTTGCCCATCTTGGGCTGGTAGAGGCAGATGTAATTATGGAATTTTGCTTGGGAAATTAATTTGAAAAAGTTAATTAATTGGTGGTTCCGGAGGTGGCGGGCTCCATGCCCAGCTGGTCTTGCTGACGTTAGTACCAACTCGCCATAGAAGTGTGGCTTCCAGGGCAGACTGCAGTGAAGGATGCCAATAACCTGGCTGAGCAACCCTGGGACAGGTGGGGAGTGAGGAGCAAAGGGCAGATCAGTCATTGGGCCCCCGGAATGGACATGTGGGCGGAGCTTGTTGGCTGGAGTTCCTGAGGATGAACTCTCATCTTACAAACTCAGCCGCTTGTTTGTTCAGCAAGCAGCTGTCAGCTTCCCTGTTCACTAATTCTAGTGGCTCAGGAGCCCCCAGCCAGCATACATCACTGCCCCTCCAATTTTTTCTGAACTCCCTTTCTCAAGGAAAGCTACTAGACCTATTCCCAAAGCCTTTCCCAGGGTGCGAGAGGGAGGTATAAAGTAGGCCCCATGATGAAGACTCACCGGAATCCAAAGCTGAATCCTCCAACAGGGTGGGGCAGAGGTGTCTCAGGTTTAGGTTTCTTCCTAAGGGATAAACACACTAGCTGTTGGAATCTCACAGGAACAGCCCCTTCCCAAGTGAGTTGGTCAGGGTCTTTGAGGAGAAGGCCACAGTCATTCCTGGGACCGCTTGCCAGCTCCTCCTCACCCCGCCCTTCCTTTGTGACTCCCTGTGTACATATTGGGGGGGCTTCTTCTACCACTCCATCCCATCCACAGGATGAGGCAGGAGGCCCCATTCCCAGGGGTTGGGAGCCCCTACTACCTCTGGGCCTCCTGCAGGGTCACTGGTCACAAGCCTCAGCTGTGCCAGTCCTAGTTTCTATAGGTGTGTGGGTGGTCTTTTGTCTAGACAGGGAAAGAAGGATCTGGGCTGGAGCTGAATGGAGGCACACACCTGTAATCCCAGCACTCAGGAGCCTGAGGCAAGAGGGTCGCCATGAGTTTGAGGAGCGCTAGGGCTGTATTCTGAGTGCAAGACTAGACCGAATTACATAGTGAGACCATGTCAAAAAAGGGCTGGGGCAAGGTCTGAGATACTGGTTCCCAAAAGGCCACCAAGGTGAGGAATAGAAATTCCTTAGATGGGCTGGGGTTGTGGACTGGTTGTACAGCACTTGCTTAGTATATAGAAAGCCCTAGATTCAATCCTGGGCAGCATAAAAACAAAACAAGTCCAGCAGATTTGGGGGCCTGGGTTTAGTTTTTTTTTTTTTTTTTTTTTTGAGACAGGGTCTTGCTTTGTAGTTCAGGCTGGCCCTGAGCTCACTATGTAGCCCAGGCAAGCCGCTGCGAACTCAGCAATCCTCCTGTCTCTGCCTCCTGAGTGCTGGGATTACAGGTGTGAGCCACCACGCCCGGCACTGTGGTATGTGGTATTGATTGCTGGTGGGCGTGTCACCATGCCCAGCATTCTATGTGGTTACCGGGGATTGAACTCAGGACCTTGCGCTTGTGAGGCAGGTGCTGGAACCACTGAGCTAAATCTCCAGCCCTGGGGGCCTGAGTTTTTCTAAGATGTGGGGTCTTGCCAGGGGTCTTAGCTTCTCTGAGCCTCAGTTACTTCATCTGAGAAGTGGGTGCAGTCATGCCATTCAGAAGGCTGTGGTGTGAGGTGCAGGGAGGCCCAGCCACTTGAGTGTCTGGGCCCCCATGTAGGCTGTTTCACTGTCTGATGGGAGGCAACCTCTGTAGGAGAGCAGGGAGCTGCCTGGGACTGGGCTGCTGTGTGGACCTAAAAGGCCACTGGTGCTTGAAGAGTAGAAAGCTGGTACATGTGTTTGGGACAGAGGGTTGAAAAGTGGGACAGAGAGTGGCCGTCTGTGTGTGAGGCACCCTAGAGCAAAGAGCCACCAGCCCTGACTCAGGGAGTCAGTCCATCCTTCACACACCCCAGGGTATTTATTTATTTATTTATGTATTTATTCATTCAGTCATTTAATTTAATTTAAATTTTTGAAACAAGATCTCACTTTGTAGTTCAGGCTGGCCCCAAACTCACTATATAGCCTGGGCAAGCATCAAACTCAGCAATCCTCCTGCCTCTGCTTCCTGACTGCTGGGATTACAGGCGTGAGCCACCACGCCCAGTGCGAGTCATCACACCCAGTGTTGTTGTATGTGGTTACTGGGGATCGAACCAGGGACTTTGCACTTGCACAGCAAGCACTGGAACCACTGAGCTAAATCTCCGGCCCCTAGAGTTTTTATTTTAAATCAGTATCTATTTTATTTTGGATTTTTTGAGACAGGATCTTACTGTATACTCTAGGTACTACTAGCTCCAAGTGGCCTTGAATTCACAGTGATCTTCCTGCCTCAGCCTCCTGCTGGGTTTACAAGCTTGTGGTACCACGCTTAGCATCCCAGGGTTTTTTTTTTTTTTTTTTTTTTTTTTTTTTTTTTTTTTTTTTTTTTTTTTTTTTTTTTTTTTTTTTTTTTTTTTTTTTTTTTTTTTTTTTTTTTTTTTTTTTTTTTTTTTTTTTTTTTTTTTTGAGACAGGGTCTTGCTTTGTAGTTCAGGCTGGCCCTGAGCTCACTATGGTGCCCAGGCAAGCTGCCGCGAACTCAGCAATCCTCCTGTCTCTGCCTCCCGAGTGCTGGGATTACAGGCGTGAGCCACCACGTCCGGCATTAGCATCCCAGGGTTTTATAGTGTATTCCCTCACCCTCAGGATGTCTAGGAGTCACATGGTCCTGTAGTTCATTTTGTAGACTTTCCATGGTTCTTCAGAATAAAATGGACCACTGTGGGCAGGAGGAGCCAGTCAGTCTAGTGTGGTCCATGGTTCTGGATTTCTTCATGGTCTGACCTCTGTCCTAGGATGAGTGGGCTGTACCTGCTCCCGGAGCGTCCTGTGTGGGCTCAGTATGGAGTCAGGGGGCAGCTTTCACCTCTTCCTCCCTGGAGCTGCCCTCACCCCAAAATGTTAACCCTAGCTGAGTGCCAAGGTTCTTAACCCCCTCTGTGTGTATCCCTGAGGCTGCGAGCACCCTGGGCTGGGGGTTCTGCCATCTCCTCTCTGTATCCCAGGGCCCAGCACTGGGCTAGTACTGTCCAGGTCAGCCATGATGCTTCTGTGGTCCTGTTTTAGAGATGGATCAGAGTCCTATGAGGACGATTCTCAGCCAAGTTCCCACAGCCTGTGACAAAGATGGGGACACCTAGCCTGACTTAGAGGGGTGTGAGCCATTTGGTGTCCTCTGGGGACTTTCAGACATCAGGACCCTTCCCAGACTTTTGGGGCCCCTTGCTCTCTGACCCACTTGGCAGGCAGTGTCCCTGTTCTCCAGCCTTGAGTTCTGTACCCCTGAAAGCTTGGGGTAAGATTTCTGGCATCAGGCTGAGGGTCAGGGGGCAGGTCTTACCCTCTAAACCTGTTTCTTCATCTGAAAAACGGATACCAGAACCTGGCCCCACAGTGCTGGGGTCAGGGAGTGGTTAGAAGAGATAATACCTGTGTTGTTCTTAGCTGGTGCCTGGACCTAGTAAAAGTGTTTGCCATCTTTATTACTGCTACGATGCTGTTATTTTGTTATCACTGCATTATTATTCATGCTCCCAGGGCCCTGCAGCTGCAGTGGCCAGGCCTAGACTCAGCTGTGGTCTGCAGAAGAGAAGTTGGCAGTTTCTAATTAGTGCTCCAAGGAGAGGCTCTGAGATTTTTACTTTTGCTTTAGGGTCCCACCTGCCAAAGGCTTCCCCAGCCCCTCTCATCCACTGGGCAGGGGCCACAGCCCCCTCCTTCCTTAAGCTCAGGTGTAGGGGAGCTGGCCCCAGGCGAAAGCCTCCCCAAATTTCCCCTGCCACTCCCTCCGCCTCCTAGACCTCCAGGGCCATGAATCATTTATGAGGCAAAAATGAAACCAATTAAGGACAAACTTTGAAAGCCTCTAATTGCTGCGCCTGGTGGCACCGAGAAGCAAGGGGAGGCAGGCAGGCTCACTGTGGAATCTCCTTGGCCCAGGCCTTCCCAGGTCGCCTGCCCGCCACTCTCCGGGCGCCTTGGCCTCCCGGCTCCCCGCCTGGAGGCAGCCATGGACGTGCCTGTGCGTCTGCTCCCCGGCGCCCGCCTGGTCCCAGGCAGACTAATTAGGCCAGGCTCCCCTCCCTACACTGCCTGATGCCTGTGGCCGCTCCAGGCCTGAGGTGATGGTGGCTGTTTCTGCCCTTCTGGGGCCTGTGTCCCAGACGAGGCCAAGATGCCCTGTGTCTGGACTGGAGCCTGGGGTCCATACACTCCCACAGAGGGACAGCTCTGGAGGGTGCTGGAGTGCAAGGCTGGGCCAAGTCCCAGTCTCAGAGACAGAGATGTTTATCTCAGGCAGAGAGGAAGAGGGGCCCACCTCTCAGCTTTGCAAAGACACAATGTCCTCTGCAGAGTCTGTAGCCTCAGTTTCCCCATTTGTAAGCAACCAGGACCAGACCATTTTCTCCTGGGTTTGGATTTGGGGAGCTGGTTGTTCTGTAGCTCTCACTCCCCTGGCATGGGAGCTGTTGAGGGTATGGAGGTCAGAGTCTGGATGGGCAGGGCCTGCCTGGTCGCATGAGCCTAGGGGTCAGTTACTGACCCGCCAGCTGTGCTAGGGGCCAGGCAGTCCCTGGGCATTCAGGCACGTTGTTTGCTGAAACAGAATTTCCGTGCTTGTGTTTTTCCATAATTATATTAGCAGGTGGGATTTTTCCTCGGGGAAGCGGTTTGAGGGAGAGAGCCATGGCGGTGTCCCCGCCTGCTCCAAGCGTGAGCTCACACTCGTTCTGCCTGCCCGCCAGCCTGCCGTAATGATTTTTTAATTATGCAGCCAGTGCTCGGAATTGCTAATCCACCTCCAGTCCCAGCATCCCCTCCTGCAGCTCTCACCCTAGTCCCTTGCTGTTACCCCTAGAGCGGAGGAGCCTAGCCCTGTGCCTGTCACTGAAAGCCCAGGACATGACTCCCACAGTGGGAGAAAGTATAGGTCAGGAAGGGCCATGGGGCACCTGTCCTCTGTCTGCAAGTGACAAGACTCAGGGAGGGCTTTGGCTTTCTTTGTCCCCCACTCCACCTCAAGCCCTAGCATGACTTTGGCACCCACTAGGACAGCTGTGCCTCACAAAAGGGGTGGGGCAGTGACCCGCATCCACCCCTGAGTGATGTGTCTGCACCATTTTCAGGAACATTAGTCCATCCTTTCCAGCCTTGTGTGACCCAGGGACACAGTACACGAGCACAATCGTCACATCCACACTCACACTTTGCTTCCCTTTACACATATTGGCTGCTACACAAGCACAAAGGCAAGCTCTGTGTTTCTCACACACCACACCTGAGGGCTGGGCACCCTCAGGAGACCGTGCTGCTGCCTGGCTGCCTTGCCTCTAGGTCCCCTTTTTCCCTCACCCTGCCAGGTGCACTGAGGTCCCCAGCTCATTCCTGGTGGGGGGGCTGCCTCTGGCTGACGTGCCTGAGCCTCCATCGACCCTGGCCTGGGGGATGTGGGGGGCGACTGCAGCACAGTGGCGGGGGGTAGCTGCGGCTCCTCTCCAGGCGCCCAGCTGTGGCATCTGTCAAGGTCAGATAGCGACTCCGGAACCAGCCAGCTCGGCCCCATGGCCCCGCTCGCCTCATTATTTTTGTGTTCCGGGGCTGCTGCGGCGACACCTCCCTCCCTCCCCCTCATCCTCCCGCCTCTCGCTGGCCTCCCCTATGCCTCTGTAGGGAGGGCCTGCGGTCTGGGGGCTTTTGTTTTCCAGTTTTTTCCACGCTCAGGCCAGGCAGGCGGGTAGATACTGGCCAGAGCTGTTGGACCTTGAACATCAGACAAGACAGGTGCCTCCCTCTTGGCCTGGATGGGTTCTCAGCTTGTGGAGCTAGCGGAACCACAACTTGGTCTCAGGGGGACACACTGAACTTGGGTGGAGCCCAACCGCAGGGACAGCCCAGGTGCACCTGTGGGCAGCATCCTGTTTCCACAGGCACCCTAGAAGCTGGCACCAGCACCTACCCCTGTTGTCCTCAACCCAGTCAGGCCCCAGCTCACATACCTCCCCAAACCGATGACACAACTCACAGTGTGCGCGCGTTGGTCTTCTTGTGGCACGCACAGGGTGACACATATATCCACCAGAGAACCCCTCCATGTAAACCACAGAACTTGTGCACCGCTCTGGGCACCTGCATTCCTAGTGTGGCTCGCACAGACCTCCACCTTCTATGCAGGGTAACGGGTGGGCGTCTCACCTCTGCCTTCACAGGTGTATAAACCATGTGTGTACAGCAGAGCTCCAGACCACAGAGGGTGACTTCTGAGACTGCACATGCACCATTATGTGCTCACACCCACCAGGCACGCTTGTAACGTACAGTTGTGGACATGCTTCCTGGTAGACACAAAGACGTTCCTACATAGTGCCGCTCCTCATGGCACACTCCACCCTACACTCGCCCCAAGTGCCCCATGCTTTTTGAGCCACTGTGTACCCAAGGGGCCTTTCTCCCCTGAAATGCTGGGAAGTGCGCTTGAGGGAGCCTCTGCTTGCTGAGTGGGAAATGGCGGGAGGACAGATGCTTCCCACTCCACCCCGCCACGTGCACTGCCCTGGGCCGGGTAGGTTCCAGAGAGGTTGGTGGTTGCCGCCAGAGGCAGCAGGCTCAGGATGACTGCTGACTGTACAGCCCCTGATGAGGATGTGTAAATGTTGGGGGAATGGGATGTGGGCAGACTGCAGGCTCCCCGGGTCCCTGGGGCTGCCCTGGCCGTCCACTTCCTCCTCCAGCTGTGGACTGCTGTGACTGCCCCCAAGAGGGGGGAGGTAGCTGGAGGCCCAGTGGTGGCTGAGCCTCCACCCCCAGGAAACTCAAAACTCTGGGCCAGCCGCGGGTGGCGGGTTGGGGCAGGCACAAAGAGGGCCTCTGTGCAGCCGGCTGGGCTGCCCACAGGATTCTGGGGGAGGCGGCAGGAGCCGGTTTCCGTCGCGTTCTGCTTCCTGCGGAGGCTGCCGGAATGCCCGGAGCTCTGGCCCAGCTTGGCCTGTCCAGCCCACCCGCAGCCCCTTCCCGTCTTTTCCTGGGCCCTGTTGTACAGCTACAGACTTCTCAGCAATGGTACAGTGGTGCCCTAGTGTGATTTACCCAGAGCCCAACTGCCACCCCAGAGACTGATGGGAAACTTTGAGCTTTCCCTAGCAGAGAGCTAAACTAATCCTCATCCTCCCACTGAGGACTCTTCATGCACCTTAGAGCCTCTGGCCAGTGTTGGAGAGCCAGGCCCTGGAGTCATTCAGACCCAAGTTCTAATCCAGCCTCTGTCACCTGCTGGGCTTGTGATCTTAGGAAAGTGACATTTCCTTCCTGAGCCTCAGTCCCCACATCTGTAAAATGGGGATAACAATAAAGGGTTATAGAGAGAATCTAGTGGTAAAATGGATGTTAAAAAGCTTAGTACACTGCCGGGTATGGTGGCTCACGCCTGTCATCCCAGCACTCGGGAGGCAGAGACAGGAGGATTGCTGAGTTCGAGGCTTGCCTGAGCTACATAGTGAGCTCAGGGCCAGCCTGAACTACAAAGCAAAACCCTGTCTCAAAAAAAAAAAAATGCTTAGTACACTGCTCGGCAGAGAGTGATGCCGTTATTAGGACCTGCTATTGTCATGTCCTGTGGGGAAATAAGTGTGGAGGGCTGGACACCCTTTGCTACAGAAAGCTATGTATCATGTGGGATTCAGGCTCAACCTTAAGACCCTTCTCTTCAGATGTGTTTCCCTACTTGCAAACAGTATCACTGCTGCTTTAGACCTGGGAGCTGCAGAGTGGGTAGAGTTGCTATTTAGAATATTTTTTTTCTTCTGTTTATGTCATCTGCCCCATGAGATCATAAGTCCCTGCAGTTTGGGATGAGGGGCAAAAACCACTCTCCATTTTACAGATGGGAAGCTGAGGCTGGGTAGGGGGAAAGGACTTGGTTAAAGTCCACAGTCAGTGAGGGCAGGGCAGAGCCACAAACACAGACCCAGGAGTCCAGTTCCTAGCCACTCCTGTTGACATAGGCTGCCACCCCAACAGTTGCCCCACACAGGAGTCCTGGAAGAATGGGGCCCTCTTGAATTCCTTCCCTGGTTGCCGTAGGGTCAGCTGTCAGGAGGGAATCCCTCCCTCTATAGATAATGGGCTCTGATCTCAGGTGCCAGCTGAGACATCACCACTTTGGGAAGCATTTAGTCCAAGATCTTGGGGGACCCCTGAGGAGAGGACATCATTTTCTCTACATCACAATTGTTTATCAGATTGCCTTGTGTAAATTGGGCGTGGTGGCACATGCTTGTAATTATAATCTCACTACTTGGGAGGCTGAGGCAGAAAGATCAGGAGTCTGGGCTATATAGTGAGACCCCATCTCAAGAATCCAATTTAAGGGCCGGAGGGTTAGCTCAGTGGTTCCGGCGCCTGCCTTGCAAGCGCAACGTCCTGAGTTCGATCCCCGGTAACCACATACAATGCTGGGCGTAGAGACTCACGCGAGGCAGACTCACGCGAGGCAGAGACAAGAGGATTGCTGAGTTCGCGGCGGCTTGCCTGGGCTCCATAGTGAGCTCAGGGCCAGCCTGAACTACAAAGCAAGACCCTGTCTCCAAAAAAAAAAAAAAAAAAAAAAGAATCCAATTTAAGGGCTGAGGATTTAGCTCAGTGGTTCCGGTTTCTGCTTCACAAGCACAAGGTCCTGAATTTGATCCCTGGTACCTCATACCACAATGCTGGGCATGGTGGCTCATACCTGTAATCTGAGCACTCGGGAGGCAGATGCAGGAGGATTCTTATGAGCTAGCCTGGGCTACATGGTGAGTGAGTTCAGGGCCAGCCTGAAGTACAAAGCGAGACTCTGTCTCAAAAAAAAAAAAAAAAAAAAAGAGCCAGGCATGGTGGCTCATGCCTGTAATCCCAGCACTCCGGAGGCAGAGACAGGAGGATTGCTGAGTTCGAGGCTTGCCTGGACAACATAGTGAGCTCAGAGCCAGCCTGAACTACAAAGCAAGACCCTGTCTCAAAAAAAAAAAAATCTAATTTGAGACCAGGAGTGGTGCCACAAACCTTTAGTCCCTTCACAGGAAGCTGAGGGCGGAGGATTGCCTTGAGTTTGAGGCCAGCCTGGGCTACATAGTAAGTTCAAGGCCTACCTCAACTATACAGGGAGACTCTGTTTAAAAAAAAGAAAGAAGCCAATTTAAAAAATAAATAAGGGGGCCGGAGACTTAGCTCAGTGGTTCCAGCGCCTGCCTCACAAGCACAAGATCCTGAGTTCAATGATTGGTAACCACATACAATGCTGGGCATGGTGACTCATGCCTACCAGCAATCAATACCACATACCACAGTGCCAGGCGTGGTGGCTCACGCCTGTAATCCCAACACTTGGGAGGCAGAGACAGGAGGATTGCTGAGTTCAAGGTTTGCCTGGGCTACATAGTGAGCTCAAGGCCAGCCTGAAATACAAAGCAAGATCCTGTCTAAAAAAAAAAAAAAAAAAACAAAAAAAAAACAGGGGCCTGAGGGTTAGCTCAGTGGTTCCAGCGCCTGCCTCACGCAAGGTCCTGAGTTCAATCCCGGTAACCACATATAATGTTGGGCGTGGAGACACGCCCACCAACAATCAACGCCGCAGGCCGGAAGTGGTGGCTCACGCCTGTAATCCCAGCACTCGAGAGGCAGAGACAAGAGGATTGCGGAGTTTGCGGCGGCTTGCCTGGGCACCATAGTGAGCTCAGGGCCAGCCTGAACTACAGAGCAAGACCCTGTCTCAAAAAGCAATAAATAAATAAATACATACATATATACATACATACATACATACAGGGCCAGAGATTTAGTTCAGTGTTCCGGTGCCAGTCCTAGCAAGCACAAGTTCCCATACAACAAAACTAGGTGTGGTGACTCACGCCCACCAGTAATCAGTACCATACACCACAGTGCTAGGCATGGTGGCTCACACCTGTAATCCCAGCCCTCAGGAGGCAGAGACAGGAGGATTGCTGAATTCAAGGCTTGCCTGGGCTACAAAGTGAGCTCAGGGCCAGCCTGAACTACAAAGGGAGACCCTGTCTCAAAAAAAAAAAAAAAAAAAGAAGGACAGGCTGTAGCCCAGTGGCAGAGCACTTGGGTACCATGCATAAGGCCCAGATCTCTAGCAGCGTGCCCCCCCCCCAAGAAAAAACCCCTGTGCTATATAAGGTAGTACCAACACTTCCCTTCAGAGTCAGGGTTTTAGTTGTACGTATCCTCTGGCATAGTAGAGGAGGGCTACACAAATGGTGATCCTTCTGGTCCCATGTGACATAATGGGGGAAGGGAATCCAGGGCTGTATTCCAAAGGTCTTCTGGCCCTTTGAGCCTTTCAGGGGAGAACCCTAGCTGAGGAGGTATCTACTGCAGAAGCCCTATCTCTCTTGGGTTTCCTTGTCTCACTCCTGGGAGCCCAGCTTTGAGTAGGCCCCTGCCCTGGCACCTTAGTGCATGGGCTGATCCTGCAGTTTGGGGAGCTCTCTAGAGAGAACAGACCCTATATATCCAGACAGCTTTCTCAGACATCTAACAGCATGTTTCAGGCTAAGGGGCGGTGTCTGCTCTGGAAAGAGGGGTGCAGAAGGCTCAGGAAAGAATGACTACAGAGCTCTTTTCTGTCTGTGGCAGCTGGTCATAGGGTGCTAGTCTTTGGAAGCCCTAGCATTCTCTCTCCCTGGGCCACCTGCTGGGTGTGCACAGTGGTCAGCGTGCCTGTGTACATCTGTCCATCTATAGCAGGATTGTCCTCTGTGGTCTTGGGCTGTGGCAGCATTTTCCCTGCCTCCAAAATCAGTGTCCCTATGTTTCTCTCCTGGCCTGAGTGGGGCTTTTTCCTCTCTGGAAACTCCCCAGGCTGAATCATGGAAATGAGAGACAACACCCCCCTCCCTCCCCACGTTGTTCTCAGCTCAGTTCATCCTGTAGTCAGTGTGCCCCACCACCCCCAGTGTGCACTCATCGCCATCAGGTGTCTTCTGTTTCACCTCGGAGATCAAGGAGACTAGCCTACCAAGGTGGGTGGGAGGGGGCTATCAGGGGGAAGGAGTGTGTGGAAACACTGTTGCTTTAGGCCCAGGTCTGGAAAGCAAGTTAGCTCAGACACAGAAGGTGGTAATGGTGGGCTCCTCCAGGAAGACTTCTAGCCAGCAAGGAGTAGAGGGATAGTGCCTTGGGCAATTCTTGCCCTTGGCAGAGGTGACAGTTGTACAGTTCTAAAAGTGTACTCAGGCCGGGTCGGGTTGACATAATTTGTAATCCTAGCACTCTGGGCAATGGAGGTGGGAGGATCATGAGGCCAGCCTGGAATATAGTGAGACCTGTCTCAAAAGAAGTAAATTAAATACAGTAAACATTTTCTCAAAACCATTGAATTGTGCCAGGCGTGGCAGCTCACGCTTGTAATCCCAGCACTCGGGAGGCAGGGGCAGGAGGATTGTTGAGTTCGAGGCTTGCCTGGGCTACATAGTGAGCTTAGGGTCAGCCTGAACTACAACGCGAGACCCTGTCTCAAAAAGAAAAAAAAAAATCATTGAATTGCACCCTTTAAAAAAGGGTAAATTTGCCGGGCGTGGTGGCTCATGCCTGTAATCGCAGCACTCGGGAGGCAGAGACAGGAGAATTACTGAGTTCCAGGCTTGCCTGGGCTACATAGTGAGCTCAGAGCCAGCCTGAACTACAAAGTGAGACCCTGTCTCAAAAAAAAAAAAGGGTAAATTTTATAGCATGTAAACTGTACCTCAATAACCTTTTTAAAAATCCTCCCTTTGGCCCCAAGGCCCTTCCCAGTTGGGAGCCTGCCAAACTCAGAGCCACACCTTGTACCCATTTCTTACTAATGTCTTTTTTTCTTAGTAAAGTCTTGCAGCTGTGTCTCCTTCTGTAAGGTTTCCCTGTTCTTAACTCCCAATCCAGCAGCTTTTTCTCTCAGTAAAGGCCTCCCCCTACCCAGTCCATCTCAATCTAGCCCAGCTCCTTTGCACTCCTAGTCTGTATTCTCCCTGGTACTCCCCAGAACCACAGAGCATGGGGTTACTGTTGGGTTGAGTGGGGTACACCCACGGCCATGACTATGCACACAAGCAGCATTCCACCCCTGCATGCTGTGGAGTTCAGGAGAGTCCTGCAGGAAGCGAAACGAGGCTGTTCTGGAGCTGAGGGGGAGTAAGGACGCTGCCACCACTTCTGGTGACTTCATGGCCAGCTGGTATTATGATGTCACTGGCTCAACATTCAAGGTTCCTGCCTGTGCATCTCCAAATCCCCCAGGTGGAGGCGCTGTCCTGGAGCTGGCCAGTTTGCCCTTGACCATGGAGAGGTGACTGGCATGGTAACAGTCCTAGGTTGGGGGGTGACAAGGTGATTGAGTCACTTTGCCTTGGGCCACTTTGTTCACTGTACAGGTAAAATAAGGTGGTCACAGAGCAGTGTGACTAACACCTGGGCTCTGGGCTTAAGTTCTACCCTTCCTGGGCACTAGCTCTTTGACTTTGGGCTGGGAACTTGAATTTTTCCGTGAGCCTCAGTTTCCTCATCTGTGAAGTTAGTTAAGAGGTTTCATGTCTTTGGGATGGATTTCTTTGTTTATTATTTATTTATTTGCTCTGCAGTACAGACTGGCCTTGAACTTGCTGTGTACCCAGTACTGGCCTTAAATTTAAAATTGCCTCATCCTCCCAGTGTCAGGAATACAGGTGTGGGCCATTATGCAGAGCTTCATGATGCATAAGAACGCTGGGACTATGGGGTCCCCTGACACATACCTATATCCCAACCACTTAGGAGGCTGAAGCAGGAGGATTGCAAGTACAAGGTCTATCTAGGCAACTGAGGGAGATCCTATCTGGAAAAAAATGAGTAAAGTGGCCAGGGGTGTAGCTTACTGTTCCATGGGTTCAGTCCCCAATACCAAAGTCACACAGTAGATGCTCAGTAAATAGCTGATTAGATAAAGGAATTTGAGTGTCAGCCATGATACTGGGTGGGTGGAAGAGTCTGTACTTGGCTGGAGAGAGGAGCAGGGTATGTGCCTTCTGGAGGTAGAGGCAAGGAATTATCCCCACTGCCAGCTGAGGGTCTTTCTCTGTGACTATCCCTTTCTTTCCAGTGTATCTAAACTGAGTTTCCTCTCAGCACCAGGAGGTGTTAGTTCCCAATGGCTGAGCCCTGAAGCTAGAAACTCATTGCTTCCCGTCCCTGCTTTCTATCCTTTCCCTAGGCCTTAGACTGGACATGGCAGATGTCATCTGGTCTCCCTCCTTCCAACCCTCTCCAGTGGGCCATGGCCAACTGCGTTCTCTTGGTCCTGTGCCTCTTGGTCTAGGACTTTCTCTCCAACTCTGTTTCTGTGTTTCTCGGACCTACAAGTCCCTGAGCCTTGGGTCCCTGGTTCTCTCTGAGTCCCATTGTGCTGGTCTCTGGTCCCCTGTCCACCCTCTTTTCTCTCTCTAACCTTGACCTTTCACCCTCTCTCTCCAGGTCCCTTTTCCTCTGACCCAGCCCTTGAATTCTCTTGCCATTCTCTGTCCCCACCACCTGTCTCTGTTCTGTCCCCTTGTCCCCTCTGCCTCTCAGCTCTCCATGACTTGTTCCCCCGCCCCCTGAGCTCTGTCCCTGCTCGTCAGCCCCTGGTCCCAGCTCCCTGCCGCCGGCTCCTGCATGGACAAAGGGGTCCTTTGTGGGCTGACCGCGGCTGGCGGGGCGGCAGGGCGCTGGCTCCGCATTGCTGATGAAACGGAGCCCTTTGTTGTCCCTTCCTCAGGCGCAGTATTTCTTTTTGGGGGCTGGATGCGTTCCTGGCAGGCCCGATGATGGATGCGCCCGCCGCCGCCCGCCAGCTTTCCCTCCTGCTCATTCCTGCTCCGCTTCAACGCAGCCCCAGCTCCTCCCCTGCTGCCTGGGCACTGCCAGGCCCTTCCTGGCCTGGGAGGGGTTACTGTGTGTCCTATAACCTAGGAGAAGGTCACCTCCATGTCCTCCCCTTCTGTGAATAGGGCAGATGGAGTCTGTGCTCCAGGGTCCACTGAAACCAAGGCATCGGCTTTCCCAAGAGCTGAAGGAGAAGATGATCCAGGCGCGGGGTAGATTTGGAACAGGCTTCAGGACCAAGCCATGAGGACTGCATGTAGGTCTGAGGATAGTGACCCTGCAGCCAGGTCCCCTGGAGTTAGCCTCCTCCACCTGCATTTTCTGAGACCGACAAACCAGTGTGGTGCCTGCAGCACCTGTTCAGTGATATGTCATATCCTTGGTCCCAGGATCAGCGGGTCCCAGGACCTGGAGACTGAGGGTAGATGACCTTTAATGAAGAGACAGAAAAAGTAGTTCAGAGAAATTCCAAGAGGGAACCAGAGATACACAGAACCTGAGTTTTGTTTCCCATCAAGAGAAACTCAGGATGGAGACAAAAGCAGAGGCTCAGCCAGCGCGCCAGCCTTGCACCAACACGGCCAGGCCGGCTGTTGGAGGGAGCTGACTTCTAATTGACCTGCCCACCCCGCACGCAGAGCCAGATCCTGGGGCTGTGAGGAGGGAGGGAGCAGCAGAGCAAGAGCAGCGTTAATGCAGCTATCGATTTCTGCCACCAGCCAGCAGGCCATGGGTGGGGGGCTCACATAGGGGCCGGGCACACACTGCTCCTCTACCCCCCTCTCCAGCCTACAGACCCTGCCTCATCTCCTTCCCTGGATCTGGGGCTGCTGGATCAAGGCCCAGGGCATGGTACTTGAGTTGGAAAGAGCAGGAATTGGAAGCAACACCTTGGTGGTTTCTAACTATGATCTCACTAGGCCTGGTCCTCCATACCTACCAGGTCACTGGTGCCTGGATGGGTACCAGTCTCTGAAGAGAGCTGAAGATGTGGTCTGGGCTTGGCCTTTGGAGGTTATACAGCACCACAATACTTCTGCTACATGATTCTCTGATGCCCCAGCCCAGCGTAGACGCTGCCAGGCCCTCCTGGATCTATCCTGGTGCCTCTGCCAACTTGCCCAACCCTTCTTCACCCATCTGCCTTTGTTAGGGATCCCGGGGCGAGCTAGTGCCTACTGTGGAGGGACAGGGAGGGTCTGGCAGTGTGCACCTGCCAGTCACTTCACCCTGGAGTTTTTTCCTCGGCTACCTGGCTCCCTTCATATTTGGGGCCACTCCTTGGCAGTCCTGGAGCAGAGGACAATGTAAATGAGGAAGGTTGGACTAAAAGATCAGATGGGATGTGATGAGCTAAATGGTAGGGCAGCCAGTCTGGGGAATGATGCAGTTGTCTGGGGACAAAGATCCAATATGTTCCTCCCCTCAAATTCAGGGTGGAATAGGGTTCACCAGAGGTGTGCCGCCTCCTTGAGCCACCAGCTGTTGAAAGATTGGGCCCTGCCTTCCCACCTTTTTCCTGGGGGCTGCTGGGTTACAGCAGGCAGGCAGGGAAGAGATGCTAGACAACAAGGACCAGAGAAGAAACTGTCACTCTTTCCACGTGAACCAATTCCTTCTAGCCAACGATGCCAGCAGCTCTGGTCCAGTGCCTCTGCCTTGGGACTTGAGTGTGGTAGGCCCTATCCCAGCAAGGGGCACCTGAAGGGTCACAGTCACACTTGGTCAGTCACGGCCTGTCCCAGCCCAAGGCCCCTGTACTGTAGCTCTCTGGTTCTCGCTGGGACCTCAGCGGGCCCCATGCTTCAGGCCTTGCAAAGCCTCTCCTCCATCCTCATCTGGGAGCTGTCAGAGGCCCAAGTGGAGATGAGTCAGGTCTGAGATGATGCTGAGTGAGGTGTGGAATTGCGTCCTGTCATGCACCTCCTGGCCTCACCTCTCACAAAGGACGGCTTGTGCCCTGGACTAGTGCTGCTTGTCTTGTGGTAGGAGGGGAGATGGCTCCTCAGTGTTCTTTACTGCTAGATCCTGGGTTGAACAAAGCAGTGAGGTGCTTTCACCTGTAGGACTTGTCAGAGCCTTGAAATAACTGATGTTTGGTTTTTTTTTTTTTTTTTTTGAGACAGGGTCTCGCTTTGTAGTTCAGGCTGGCTCTGAGCTCACTATGTAGCCCAGGCAAGCCTTGAACTCAGCACTCCTCCTGTCTCTGCCTCCTGAGTGCTGGGATTACAGGCATGAGCCACCATGCCCGGCAATAACTGATGTAAATTAGAAATTTCTAAATGAGAATCTTGGAGCAGCTTCCCAGGCTTTTAGGCCTATACTTTCAAGCACTTCTCTCCTGTTTTTCCATCTGTGAAATGCAGGAACACCAGCCACTACTTCATAGGATGCTTCTGAGTCTTATCTGAGATAATACAAATTAAAAAACTCCCAACCAAGGTGTGCCTGACACTTAATAAACACCTCATCTGGCTTGCGGTTGTTACCATGGCAACACAGGTGATGATGGTGGCAGTGTTGGAGGAGGGATTTACCACTACCCTGACCCTGTATCCTCTTGTCCCAACAGAGTAAAGACACTTCCACGTGGACACCTGACCATGTGCCTGGCCTGAGCAGCGAGGCCCGCCAGGCATCTCTGTTACAGGCAGCCAGGGCAGGCGCTCATCTGTGAATCCCTGGCAGTTGGCAGGCTTTCTCAGCAGTGGGTTCTGGGCCTCAGCCCCACCATGTCGAGCCTCGGTGGTGGCTCCCAGGATGCCAGCAGCAGTAGCAGCAGCAGCAGCACCACCACCACCAATGGCAGCAGTGGCCCAAAGGCAGGAGCGACAGACAAGAGTACAGCAGTGGCGGCCACTTCGCCCTCCTTGCTGGCAGATGATGCACCTCCCCCTGAGCGTCGGAACAAGAGTGGCATCATCAGCGAACCCCTCAATAAGAGCCTGCGTCGCTCCCGCCCTCTCTCCCACTACTCTTCCTTTGGTGGCAGTGGTGGCAGTGGCGGTGGCAGCCTGATGGGCGGGGAGTCTGCTGACAAGGCCGCTGCAGCTGCGGCCTCCCTATTGGCCAATGGTCACGACCTTGCAACGGCCATGGCGGTGGACAAAAGCAACCCTACCTCAAAGCACAAAAGTGGTGCTGTGGCCAGCCTGCTGAGCAAGGCAGAGCAGGCCACGGAGTTGGCAGCCGAGAGACAGCTGACGCTGCAGCAGTTCGCGCAGTCCACGGAGATGCTGAAGCGCGTGGTGCAGGAGCACCTCCCGCTAATGAGCGAGGCAGGTGCGGGCCTGCCTGACATGGAGGCTGTGGCAGGCGCTGATGCCCTCAATGGCCAGTCCGACTTCCCTTACCTGGGTGCTTTCCCCATCAACCCAGGGCTCTTCATCATGACCCCAGCAGGCGTGTTCCTGGCCGAGAGTGCGCTGCACATGGCTGGCCTGGCCGAGTACCCCATGCAGGGAGAGCTGGCCTCCGCCATCAGCTCAGGCAAGAAGAAGCGAAAACGCTGCGGCATGTGTGCGCCCTGTCGGCGGCGCATCAACTGCGAGCAGTGCAGCAGTTGTAGGAACCGAAAGACTGGCCATCAGATTTGCAAATTCAGAAAATGTGAGGAACTCAAAAAGAAGCCTTCCGCTGCTCTGGAGGTAACAGCGCCTTAGAGGGAGGTGTGTGGGCTCTTGTGTCTGTCTGGCAGTCCAAACCCACCCCACAATCCCAGAGCCCACCCTTCCTGCCTGGGTGTGTCTAGGGGACACCCAGTCATGAGATCTGGGGTCTGGCTTCGAAACACCAATTCACTGCCCTAACAGTCAAAGCCAAATCCCAAGATCCGAATAGGCCATAGTTTGCAAGAGCCTAGCACTGGAATCCTGATGCCCCTCCTGGGGTCTGGGTCAGGTATCGAGACTCCCATCTAGCTCCTAAGTTTCCAACTCTCAGAGGTATCCTGAAGTATCAAGTCTATGACCTAAGATTCTGGAACTGTGCCCTTTGAGAAGGCTGTCCGACAGACCCTATGACCTTAGGATAAGCCCTTCACTTTCCCCTTGAGCCCTGTCTTCTAAGGCCACCCAAGGGTAGAGAGGCGCTAGGTCTGGGTTATTCTACCTACAGGCCTGAGAGAACCCTGAATCTGCACCTAGTTGGCATATTTTGAAGCATAGATTAGGGATGACCATAAGCAAGGACCTGTCCACTATGAGTATGACTTAGAGAAGGCACAGAGCTTCCCGTGCTGCTTTCTGTCTGCCCTTGTGGCAGGGCCTGTCCCTGTGCACCCAATGTGGCAACTTAGCTGGAATGCCAGCCTGGTTACAAAGCATCTTTTCAACTTGATGTCCCTGCCTCTCTGCCAGTGGGCTTGACGCAAATGTCCAGAATGGCTGGAAAACAACAATGGCTCAGCTGTGGCCTCCTGGCCACCCCCTCCCTAAATCCAGACCTCATGTGTTTATTTGCCTACATGCGCACAAAGGCACCCCCTTTCCTCCAGTGTAGAGACACATACACATACCTGCCCAGTACGCATACTCCCGTGATAGATGCAGCTGCTTGCTGAACACCAGACATCCCTCTGACGGTGCTGCACACATACTGTGCAGCCTAGGGCAGCGTGAGGCACACACACGTGTACATAGCCAGTGCACACGCTCATTTGACAAAAACAGACACAGCCCCCAGATGCACCTCAGCCACCTGGTGTTGGCGCCTTTGGGCCAGGGGAAGGGGTTTGCCTCTCTGGAAGGAGGGCTTCTGGGCACGGTGGCTCAGGAGGCCTCGGTCCTCAGGGCCTTCAGCAGGTCACGGCTTCTCCTCTGATAGCAGGAACTCTGCGGGGTGGCTGCCTTTATCCATCCCATTCCTCCGCCATGAGGCCATCCACGGGGAACGTCTTTGCACCAGGCCCACCGGGACCCTGACTGAACTCTCTCCTTGTTTTTGTCTCCCGCCCCCGCCAGAAGGTGATGCTTCCGACGGGAGCCGCCTTCCGGTGGTTTCAGTGACGGCGGCGGGAACCCAAAGCTGCCCTCTCCGTGCAATGTCACTGCTCGTGTGGTCTCCGGCAAGGGATTCGGGCGAAGACAAATGGATGCACCCGTCTTTAGAACCAAAAATATTCTCTCACAGATTTCATTCCTGTTTTTATATATATATTTTTTGTTGTCGTTTTAACATCTCCACGTCCCTAGTATAAAAAGAAAAAGAAAAAAAATTTAACTGCTTTTTCGGAAGAACAACAAAAAAAAGAGGTAAAGCGAATCTATAAAGTACCGAGACTTCCTGGGCAAAGAATGGACAATCAGTCTCCTTCCTGTGTCGATGTCGATGTTGTCTGTGCAGGAGATGCTGTTTTT
>PVIC010012667.1:0-39298 GCA_004025085.1 Thryonomys swinderianus | reverse complement strand
TCTTTCTTTCTTTCTTTCTTTCTTTCTTTCTTTCTTTCTTTCTTTCTTTCTTTCTTTCTTTCTTTCTTTCTTTTCTTTCTCTCCCTTCCTTCCTTTCTTCCTTCCTTCCTTTCTTTTCCTCCTTCCCTCCCTCCCTCCTTCCCTCCCTCCCTTCTTTCTTTCTTCGTAGTACCAGGGATTGAACTCAGGATCTTGTGCTTGCCAGGCAGGGGCTGCACCTCTTAGCTCCATCCCCAGGCCAACCTTTTTTTCATATATAATAGAGTGCATTATATTTATCAGACTGTAATAAACTTTGTTTGCTATATTTTTAGTCAAAAATGAAGTACCCCAAATAGATGAGCTATGTTCTGATGGTTTATCCTCTCTGGTTTTTACCCCTGCAGGACTCTCCCACTGTGCTGTATAACCTGGACCCTCTATTCCCTGCATGTGATGGCTTGTTCAGTCCTCCATTGCCAAAAATTCATTCACAAGGCTTTGCCTTTTAGAACTTCACGGTATACTCAGTAATCAGAAGAAGCACCCATTGATTGCTATAGCTGACAATATGGAGTCTCTAAGCTTGAAATAATCTCTAATTCTGAGTTAGGTGTTCTGTGGGAAGTGTCTTCTCAGTAGAGTTGGTTGGAGTTACAGGGGCTGACAGCCAGAACAAGAAGTTGTGCCTTAGGTGCTGGAGAAGGAAACTGAGAGGAAAGGTTTGCATAAATAGATTGTTACGGAGTGATGTGCTTGGTTTATGTTGGTGATGATTGTTCCTGCATAATTAATTAGTTTAGGGGCAGGAAACAGAAAGCAGGGCTGTGTGTGCGCTTTGGAAATCCAGGTCCACCATTCACTGGGAGAGCAGCAGGGTCCTTGCCAGTTTGCCCGGCACGAAGCTTTAGTTGAAGTTGGTACCTATGTAATGTACATCACAGGGCTCCAGGAAGAAAGAGTGACTGGATCTGCTGCATATTTATTAGATGTTTAGCCCCAGTGTTATTAATAAATGTGGTAATAAGCCTGGATTTGCATAGCGTTTTCCTGAGAAGATTTTACTAGAGGTGGAGAAGGTGATGGCCTGTCAGGCTTTGCTTTGGCATCGCAGTGCCCCTTTTGATAGATTGTGCCCTGCTGGTGGAATTGGTGGGAGAGTATACGTGTCATGTGAGGGTGCTGGGTTTGACCTGTCCACAGTTGTTTTCCTTATTTGCACTTGGTTTCCCTTCGCTCTTTCCCCTAGCTTTTGACTTCCTAGAGAGAGGCAGAAATATGGGAAAATGCACCCTTCGCAGACTAGGCTCGGTGAGGGCAACTTTTGGGCTGGGAATGCCTTCCTTTTTGTATAAAACTCAGGAAAGTGATGCTTTCTGTCTTTGGTATGGAGGCACAGTCATGCCATGCCAGCTCCTGGGCGGGCGTGGGGGCAGCTGGGTGGCGCTGTGGGACAGGAATGCCCGCGGAGGGAGTCTCCTGGGCCACCTTGGGCTGCATCCTGTCAGCGGGCCAAGCCGCTTTGTTGTACTTAAACTTCCAGTCCCTGAAATTTTGACTTTGAAAAGTAATTTTAACAATTTAATAAACTACATAATATGCTTTATAAGCTGGAGCGAATGATCTTAAGTATTTTGGTCTCTTTCCGAATACAATGAACCTAATATTGGTAAAAATACACATCTTCTCTCACGCCATAAAGAGAGGCTAGATCTAATAAGCAGTTATGAGCGCTGGCAGCTGCCTATCAGATTGTATAACTTGGGCTCCAGCATGTGGAGACAGTGTCAACTTACATTTTCTCTCCCAAGTATTTGCGAGGCGTTTATTTTGCTTTTCTCTCCAATCCCTAACCTAATACAAGTAATGTAATTGGCTGAATATTTTCCGTATAGCTAATTGGGTAGGGGCCAATGGTGGAAACCATTGTCTGGCTTGATGAAGATTAGAAATTAATGTGACATTTATGCAGAGGTAATGGAATATATTAGTAAGACAGTACAGTGACTTGGGATGGGGAGGAGTGTCCGTCCCTTCTGCACAGGCGGTGGGATGAGGTTCGGAGATGGAGGAGCCTCCACCCCCTCTTCCATCCCTCATGGCTGCGGCCAGCCAGTGTCTGTGTCACATGTGCTTTTACATTTTCCAGACAGACCTGGAAGACAGATGAA
Source organism: Thryonomys swinderianus (assembly GCA_004025085.1). Taxonomy (NCBI): domain Eukaryota; kingdom Metazoa; phylum Chordata; class Mammalia; order Rodentia; family Thryonomyidae; genus Thryonomys; species Thryonomys swinderianus. The sequence goes on along the minus strand of PVIC010012667.1, from coordinate 37,148 downwards.
TGAATTATTCCATTTGTCAATTAAAAAAATCCACCAACTACTATTGTAAGATTAAATTCCAATTAGAAGACTGCATTTAATTCAGAAGCTATAACATTGTTTTAATGAATTCTGTTGGAGGTGACAGTTTATGTGAGATAAATTTATATGGTGTAAGTAGATATAAATTCATTGGATAATATTAAACATGTTACTTCATATATATTAGCTGTGAAATTTATTTCTTTTCTAGTTATGTCCCTGAGGGAGGTAGTCAGAGGGAAAAACATATCTTCAAAGAAAGAACCCTTTCTGTCCTTTCTGATACTTGCCTAAAACACCTCTTTTTCACTTTTATTTTTAAAAAATCTGTTAAATTTCTGCATTAACTAAATTTATGATTCTTGATGTATGCTATTTATAAAATTGAGTATACATTTTATGATATAGGAAATTAGTCTAGGAATGAGAATATGGTCCAACTTTGTAATAAAGGTAATCTGCATTTATATTGCAGGGATTTGCTATTCATCTCCAAGCCCTTTATGGGATTATATACGTGTTTTCTGGACACCAGTTCACTCTGGAGTAAACTTTTAACGTATCAGGCCAGCCTTTTGTTCACATGACACTTAACAGAAAGCATCAAGCCTTTTGCCAAAGTCAAGGATGGCAAAACATTCTTGACACACTTTCGATTTTGTTGTTCCTCTTTTGCACACCTATTCTCTGTGCTCTGTCAGACATCATTAATTGATCATATTATCTCTTCCATGGAGGGATATTATCCTTCCTATGCCCTTTGGCAAGCTTATGTTTGACCTCTTGCATGGGACGGGCAGCACTGTGTAGAAGGCTTTGGGGGGCAGTCATCTAGTTTGTATACCTGGTGATATTCCTGCCGTGATCGCCTCCTAGTCATTCATGAGATCCTTGCTCGGGGATACTCATACACACCAGCAGTTCTGGCAATGATAGGTTTCTGTAATAATTTGCTACTTGTCAACATGTTCATTGGATTTGTTTGGTAGATTATTTTCTGTCCCCGTTTGGGTTTTGGTGCTCACGTGTGCGAAATGTGACAGCGTTGGTGTCATTTGTTTTTCAGTTTTTGTGTCTTTGGAAAAGATGCGAAAAAGACTGTTCCTGCTCTTGTTTTACCTCTGCGCCACCCCAAACTCCAACACAGTGAGGAAGTGGTGGCGTGAGAACCAAACCCAGACTTTCACTGTGCCAGCCCCGTGTCTTTTTTGAAGGGAAGGGCACCCACGTGTGTCTGGTGCTGACCGGGGCAGGTTTTTTACAGTTCCCTTTTGCATATTAATCTGGGTTTTTATCAATACACCGAAGCTAACAATACCAGGGAGGAAAACATTCAGCTCTTACATTTTAAATGATGTCTTCCATGCTGCAAAATTCTAGAAACTTAAGACTAGATTGCATGTTGTTTAAAAAAATACTATTTTCTGTTGACTTGGTTTGAGCACTGTACTGTAGCTAACGGAAGAAAATTTCCACACGGTGTATAACATGCTGCCATGCTGCCTTTGAAATTTGCCATCATTTAACTCCTTCCTGAAGAAAAGAACAGTTAGCACATTTATGCTATCGTTAGTTTATATACGTTTTAATTTCTTTTCCACATGCCATATATTATTATTATTTGTGTTGGTCAGAGTAATTTTGCAGAGTCCTGGAAAGTGATTGTGGTTGAAGGTGTGTGTGTTTAACCTCCTGGCCTGTGTTCACAGGGTGACGTGGTTGGCCTTAGTCAAGAATGACAAAATGAACAGGCCTTAGCCATGGGCTGTTCTCATGGTGACCTAATCTAATTGATTAGAATAGACTCAGATGAAATCTTTATATCCCTCCTATGTTCTCTGAGATATTAGTAGTGTTTGTAACAAATAATCACAGCTATTCATTAGGCGCTTATTTTTCCTCACACTGTTTTAGGGATCATGTCGATTATCTCATTTAATCCGAACGGCATCTCTGTGTTGAGAATATTATTCTTTTGGACTTAATTGTTGAGGCGACAGAGGCTCAGTGCTCAAGTCCCCGGTTTGAGATCACAGAGCCAGTCTTCGAAGTGGATCTCAACCCAGGAGGAGCCAGTTGCAAAGTTCTGGTGCTAGCCATGAGGACCTGGTACGTCCTCATCTTCAGATAGACTCCATGGTTCTCTGCGGTCTCTTTACTTGATTCCAGCAGGGAAGATTTTGTAGTTTATACTTGTCTTTATGAAAGAAAGGAAATCTAACTCATTTAAAACTGCAGCTTAATCCACAGACAGGATTTTTATAGAACCAGTGATATAAAAGGGAATGGCTTCTTCCAAAATTCTTTTTAAAAATATTCCTCACTTACTGGCTTTTTTTCTCAGTACAAAAATCTCCCTGGATCGTGCAGCTGAGCTCAGCGCCACACACTTCCCCTCACTTTCTTCTCGAGTACAGTTGCTCCGGGCGGTGGCACTGAATGGTGTCCTGACCCCCTGGGAGATGGCTTTTCTCGCCTGACCTCAGGAGCAGAGCCACACAGGGCCTGAGCGAGTGGGTGCAGGAGGGAACCCCCTGACTTCCGGGCCGCTGCGCCTGGCGCGAGCGCAGGGTGGAGGTGAGGCCAAGTCCTGCCACTTTACCAGGTCACTAGGTCCCTCGTCTGTGGGCTGCAGAGACTTTTGCCCTTCTAGAATGAACTTTCAAACCAGACGGCCGGTTGACTAGTTTTAAGTAAGTGTCTTAGGATTATTATTATCACTTTGAACGGTCAGGTATTATTAAGGGAACTTTTCTTTCTGTGTTTTTAGAAGTTGCACTTTGAATTATATTAGGTTGAAATGATCATGATGATGATTTTTTTTCCGAATGTTCAGAAAGGAAAAGAAATGGCACAGAATTGTAATAGTTCTAGAATGTGGCCAGTGGCTCTACTGAAGTTAATTATAGTATTTTCTTGCTTTTTAATCTTTTGAAAACTTTTATCATTTAAAACGTAAGGCTGTGTGTGTGTGTGTGTGTGTGTGTATGTGTGTGTGAGATGATTGTCAGGCCTTATCTAGCTCACTGTCTAGTCGGTGACTGATAAGCCAGTCGTAGGTTGGAGCCAGGTCCCTGCATGGCATCCTGAACCCACAGTGGCTGTGTCAGTGCAGTGATTGCAGTGAGGTTCTGGGCAGTGTGGGTACAGTTGTATAACCTGGCATATGTCCCCTGACCAACCTTTGAAATAATGATACCTGCGATAGCCGAGTATGTGACATGCTAGAGTCTGTAATACGTGTGTTAGATGTTTTTTTCCTAATCCACTTCTTGGTGGTTTCAGAGATCCGAATCCAGGGCCTATCAGATTTTCTTCTAGACCTCCAGATCCTTGGCACTGTTTTTAGAGTGTCATCTGTGGACTGGCAGGGAAGCAAGCTAAATACTGACTTCCAGGCCCACAGCTAGGCACAGGTTTCCTGGTTAGGGGGCACCTGGTCCCTGAATTAGAGCAGATAGCGTCAGGTCGCACTAAGTGTACTCCAGGCCCTATCACCTGTCCTTTCTAACCTCAGTTTCTTTATCTGCTGAATGGGGGTAATATTCATCTCACTGGCTGTCAGTAATCCATGGTGCAGGCCTTACAGCCTTATCAGTGTTAGCTTTAAATTACTTACAACTTGTGTTTCATCCCTGCCGAGACATTTACAGATATCCTTTAACCAGGCAGATCAAGGCCGTGGCAGGGAATGCCCTAGGTGGTGCTCTTCGGTGAACAAAGCTTAAACTTTATGAAGCCTTAGAAAAGTCCTGTTTGGTAATAAAAACATTTAAAAAAAATCAGTATTAGAGTTTTTACATAGATGTTTGAGAAAGAATTCTGTCGTCAAAGTGTATGAGAGTTGACAAGTGTAAATAGGCAGTTAGACAGTTTCAGGAAACGTGTATTATTTACTGATCAATGCAGCGTCTCCTCTGGAGCCATTACACTCAGTCATTTCCTGTCAATCTCTCTGTGCTGTTATCATCAGTCTATGGATATGCATATTAAAATACAAGGAAGTTATTGTGCATGTGTGGCGGCAGCTTTTTAATTGTTAATAATGTTGCTGCTTTAAAAAGATTTCAGGCTAGTTTACTCTTAGGATGGTTAATAGTCTGCAGAATTGCATGAAAAATTAGGGGAACCAAAACTCGGCCTGTGGAAAATAAGGCCCGGAATGGCACTGATGGGTAGGCGTCTTTGTCTCCGCTCTGTGCCCCAGTTACCAAAGGAACAACTTTTCTTCTGGTCGCATTACTGGGGATGTGGAGTTTCCTTATTCTGTTTTTCCTAGTACTGTGACTTTTTTGAGAACTTTCATAATTTAAAAAAAGTATGTGTATGTGCTTGCTGATGAGAGGCTAATTAGACTTCTCTTTATCAAGGAAGACAAACTACTTCTAGAAATTACCAGCGAATAAATATTCTAGACTTTGGAGCCACCTGGTCTGTTACATCTGTTCCCCTCCATTGCCTCTGCCCTCACAGTGTGTAGGACCATGGGCCATATGTAAATATATGTTCCAGCAAAATTTATTTACACAGAATGAAATTTGAATTTCACGCACAGACTAGTATTGTGTTCATTTTTTTCTCCTGTAAGAGTATCATCTCTCTTTTGCTCGTGGTGGCAACTTGGAGTTGGGCCGTGGGACCCAAGTCTTAGCCGAGAAGACGACAGAATGTTCCATGGTGGCCAGGGCTCAGCTCTTCATAAAACCACAGCTCTCTGACACAGGGCATCACCTGCTCTGCAGTTTCTGATCAGCTTTTGTTTGAATCTCATCTTGAGACAGGCTATCCTGTGCAATCATTTATTGATTTGGATTGAGGTTTAGCGAGCTCTCCCCTACTCTTACGCGTAATCCAGGAGAAACATGTAACTAGAAGTGAGGCTTGGGGTGAAAGATGACGTAGAAGGGAAAGCCAGGGATAGAAGAAAAGTGGACTATGAAAAGTGCCAGAAGCTCTATATTCGCTTCCAAACCAGTGCTTTCTAAAATGTGTTGTGTATCTCATCAGAAGAACTTAAGATGAATTTCCTGTACAACAAAAGTGAACATTTGATTGCTTCTTGGCCTTTTGGCTAAGATCAAGTGTAAAAGTGAACATTTGACAAAGGGAGAAGTTGTATATTAATACATCTGTTATACATTAAACATGTAGCAAAAACAATTAGCACAGTAAGTCTGGTTTTTGAGACAATGTTGCCTAAATGCAAAGTAGAAGAAAAATAGAGATTTTGTCTAACTACTGGTTGAGCAGAGCCAGACTCTTAGAGATGATTTTGAATGATCACAAGTGGGAAGTTTTCTCTTGAGTATTCCTGGAGTTACCATGAGGGGAATGGGTGAGACAGGGAGGTACATTATTATATGTATATTGATGTTCTGCGACCACACTTGTGAACAACAATGTATAGAAATGAGTGTACACCTGCTTGGCAAAGGATGCTTCAAATTGGAGCCCCCTTTCCTTTCTCTGCTGGACCTTTGAGTCTTTCATGTTGTGAACCTCGAGGAAGTCCAGGCAGAGGACATAGGGGGGCACTTCCATAAAACAAAGACCATGGGAGAAGGCAGCATTAGGTAAAAAAAATTCTGTAAAGATGGCGGCAAGTGAGCGCGATTCTCCAGGCAGCCTGGCTGTCAGGGATGGTGGGTGGAAAGAGAAATGGGAAGGAAGTTCTTGAAGGTACAAGAGAAGAGTCTGGAGGAATATTTCTTTCTCTAGATTGTGCTAAAATGGAATTAAATATAAAGGGAACGAGTTTGTGATTGTCAGCAAGCCAGCATTTATGAATCAAGGTATTGTTACCTACTTGGGAAACAAACATCCGGAGAAGGTGAACCTCTAATGAAGCAAATACTGTGTTTTCATATAAATGTCCATTGTAATGAAAAAGGTAGGAAGTGGGAGAGAGAATACACAAAGGTAGAAGCGTGTTGAAAGTTTTGCAAAGGGCTTGTCATTCTTTGTTAAATGAAAGATAAACGGATTGCAGGACGCAGAGTTGAAACATAGAACCTTTAATGTGTAATCAGCAGCTGTGTGTGATGATTAAGAACACGGTGTTGGCTGGACAACTTGGGTTTGAATCCTGGTTCTGCCCTTATTAACAGTATAATCTTGGGCAAGTCACATCTCTATGTACTCAGTTTCTTCATTTTTAAATATAAATTGTAATAACATCCCACTTGTAGGTGATTAGGTTTTCTTCTTAATAAGTTTAAGGCATAGTTTTGTGTTTGCTTAAATGTGTGAAAACATATAAAGATTAAAAAAGGATTGGCATATAGTAATCTTCAGCAAATAACTGCTGGGTATTGATCTCAAAGCTTGTCCTAAATAAAAAACATGAATTGTGGTCATTGCAAACAGTTTACCATTTTTTCTCTAGAGTATCTGGGATGGGATTTTATGTGCATGTATGCATTTGTATATATCACACTCACGCAAACACTTGTAGACATTCTACATCCAAAGAGCAGCGAAGCTCAGTGCTCCCCAAGAATTTCACACCTTGGTCTTTGAGAATACGTTGCTGCTACATGAATTTCTAAACTGTATTTGGGTAAAACCCCAGGGATCATCAGCTTGCACCTTGGAGGGGAAGCCTGTTATGTCTTTGACCAAACCGTGGGACACCTTGTGCTCCAATCCTGACCCCCTGAGTTTTCCACTTCATCCTTTGGTTTGCTACTTTGGGCTTCTGCGTAGACCGTCTCATCTGCATGACAAGCTGTCAGTGATTTGAACACTCCTCTTCAAGCTGACAATCCTTACTGCCACCGCCATCCCTCTCCTGTGTTGGATTGGAGTGTTTTGTGGCCACCATGATTTATTTCCACAGCACACACAGCCAGAGTATTTTGTATATGTATCCACATTTATATGTATATGATTCACTTAAAGGTGTTTCTCTCTGAAAAAGAACCGTCTTCATCATTTGGAAGTGAAATGTTTTGACTTTTCTTAACCCACTTCCTAAATTTTAAATCTGGGAAGCTGGCACATAAAATGCTGCTAAAGAATCATAAATCTTCCTTTGAGGCTTAGTTTGCTGGAATAGACCTCTCTTTGTTCCAAGCCAGGTAAGTGTGTGGAAGTCACAGTCATGAGCACGGGTCCTCTACTTGCAGTGGGAGCTTGTTGGGTACTAAGTCCTCCACTCAGTCTGCCTCTACCTTTTTTTTTGCAGTCACTTAATACTCAGGACTATTAGCCTCGTACTGTTTTTCATGCTATTTTTAGATGACAGAAGTAGCGCTACGGTGAAGTTGGAGACTTGGGTTAGAAAACTCAAGAGGAGGATTTTTTTGTAAACATGACCATGATCATACATCTGTATATCTTTAATTAATATAATTTTTCTGTTGTGCCCCAGATTGGGTGGTTTCTTCATGTCTTTTGCTAAATCCTTTGTTTTAATTCAGGAAAACTGTATAAGTAACATAAAAATTACCCCCCCTCCTTGATATTCTATTTTTATTCCATTGGAACAACTCAAACTAGTTATTTTTAAAGACCTTGCTACTCTCAGTGTGTCAGAGCCCTCTCCCTGATGAAATTGGGGATACTACACTTCATTTTCTTTAAGCTTTTCCCAAGTGACACCCCCTACCCCCTTGGACAAGATCCCCAGAGAGGAAGCCAGTCACAATGTTATCAGCGGTAGAAGATTTCAAAATACATTCCTGGGCCTGGGTATCTTGAGGGATGGCTGGGTGCCTTCTCTAAGACTTAACACATTTCCTGAACATGGAGCCTCACCATGGCAACAGCTATGTCACATGACACATCAGTGACACGTGTAAGGTGCTGCCACGGCTCATCCCAGGTTGAATGTCTGTGACTCATTGTTTCCACTGACACAGTGACTACTGTAACTTGCAGTTGGAAGGTTCTCTGGTTTTCAGTGCCATTAATGCATACTGACGCCCATGGCGCACGGAGGGCTCAGGGAAGGGAAGTGTAAATAAATAAGTGTGTGCTGTAAACATTGCCTTCATTAGCTTTGCACAGAGATACTTGTTCATCAGTCAACCTCCTTGCCACTTGCATTCTCTTTTTTTAAAGCATATTTTGTTGGTAACACCTTGGAAGCTTGAAAATGATTTTTATTTTTAATCATAGTTGTACCCACTTCCACTTGGCAAACTTCACGCGAGAGAGTTCACGGTGGCCCCTTTTTAGTATTTATTTATATTCTTCACATGTAGCAGATTTACTGATGAAGGCACGATTCTGGGAATATTTTTTTTCCCTCATTGTGAAATATGTAGAATACATAAATCAAATGGTGGCATTATGGGTCCATTGCTCATGGAGGGTCCTGAAGGTGATGTTACATCAGAGGACTCTTTTAGAGGTCCAAGATGGGTAATATTTTAATTTTTGAGTGATTCAATGAGTGATTAAAAAAAGTAGATGTGGAATCTGGAAGACATTAAAGAGATGTCAAGGACAGACGGATTTTGATTTGTAGCCTAATGAAATGTTTTGCCAACTTTTAAAGATTTTTTTGAGAGTAGAACTTTAATCATTTGCTTGTGTTTCTGGCATGGTAAGGTTATTCCTGTTTCTGTTACATGATGAATCCAAAGTGAAAATGGGATAATTTTTAATTAGCAAAATTATAAAACCATTTGCAGCCAAATGTTTCTTGTCTTGTATAAACTGTGATATTTCACATTTTACTTTAATCATTTTAGGAAATTTCATTCGGAAGATCTATTTCAGTTGGAACTATATGTATGGGTACAAATTCTCGATATTAGAAATTACTTTGTAATATTCTTTTCCAATATTGTTTGAATCAACAGCATTCTGTCTTATGCGTTGCTTTATTTTGGAGGTGTCATGTTGACTTTAGTTGGATGTAGCACTAATATTGAATCCTGCATTATGAATGTAAGGTTAAACATCACAAGAGAAATAGTATTAGAGGGTTGGAAATTTCCCTAACTTTATGATGTGTGGTTTTGTACAGTTCAGAATTGCTTTTGTTGAGGTTGCCTATGTAATTATTTGAATCCAAATGATATATTTTTACTTTACATTATACATATATGAATGAAGAATTATTTTGAAGTACATTTTATTAAGGAAATAAGAATAATGAGCCAAGTCATGGCAGCCTACACACAATTCCCAGACTTTTCTTTTTACAGTGCTTCTGTTGCATTTCATTATGAGAATTTTACAATTTCTGGGGCCTCAATACATCCATCCTTTAAAGACAAGAGAATTCTGTGGAAGTGAGAAGGCATTTAAATGTTCAGAGTTTGGGTATTTCCCTAGACCGGGACCCTTCCAGCACCTGCCTTGAACCTTGCATTTGGTAGGGCTTGGGAGGGGTGCTGCTTTGGGTTGTTTCCATTGGATCCCCTGGAGGGCGCTGCGTCACACCCTCCCATTCCCCCTTCTTGCAGAAGAGAAATGGTGGAATTACTGTAGTCAGAGGGAGCTGTATCTCCAACTCCAGCTCATGGGTTTGCACAAAGGCCCTCTGGCCTAGATACTTGTCTTTGAAAACAGTAGGTGTTTCTTAACGGGAGCAAGAAGGAAAATGCGTATCAATAAGTTTCCTTCAGACGGGGTCATTTCTTAATGAGGCAGTCTCTTTAGGTGTAAGGTTCCCGAGAAGTGTCATGGACCTAGGCACTTATTATTGAACTTTAAGACCAAAGGACAGGAGCCTTAATGTAAAAACAGAAAACTGGTTAATGAGTGCTATTTTTTGTCTAGAATTTAAGGGGTGCATTTGTAGTTTTTTTTATTTTTTAATTGGCATGTTTGCAATAATAATTACTTTCATCTTGGGTGACTGTGGTATATATAGACTCGTAATCATTTTAATTTCATCTTCCCTTCCTGGATCTTCTCTCTCCTCCTTTCCTTTCTCTACGAAGTCTACCTCCTTGTTTTATACTTTGCTATTAAAGTTATATATATTTTGGGTTTTTCATGTAAGAGAAGCCACGTGATTAACTTTCTGTATATGATTTATTTCACTTAATATTATGGGTTCAAGATGAATATGTTGGCAGTTAGAGTTTTGGAGGTGAAAACCATAAACACTGTATAAGAATTCTTAGATCTCCTGTCTAGCCCTGGTTAAGACCTTGCATGTAGAAATAAATACAAGCCAACCTGGCAATATTACTAGTTTTCTAAAAGCAAATCAAGTAAGAGTTTCTTTATCAGATTTCTTTTCTACAGGACACAGCAGTATCATAATCTAGAATTATACTTTCCTAGCGCTAGCTATCTATGGCTGTGAGGTGTTCGAGGTGTGGTTTTGTGGCTACTCCTCTTGAAATGGTCTAGGTGTAAAATACACACTACATTTTAAAGACACTCATCATGTGTTATTGTGATAAGATTGTTTGTGTTAATGCCATGCCTCATTAAAGTTTGGCATGATGGCACAGATTGGTAATCCTAATTCTTCTAAAGGCAGAGGAAGAGGATTCCAAATTTAAGTCTAGGTTAGACAATTTAGGGAGACCTTATCTCAAAAGCTGAAAGGAGGGTTGGTGGTACAGCTCAGTGTTAGAGCTCTTGCCTGTTGTAATCCTGAGTACTGCACTAAAGAGAGACAAAAGAGAAGGAAAATTATATTAAAATTCATTTTATTTATTATAATTTTAGTGTGGCTACTAGAATATTTAAAATTACATGCATGGTTTGGGTTGTATTTCTGATGGACAGCACTGTTACAGAATCTGTTTTATGTTTCTGAAACTAGGAATCTTCATGAATTTTTTCTCTAAAAAAGGGTTACAAAAATTGCTGAATGAATTAATCTCATCGGGTATAAATGTAGCACAACAGTATTTCCTCATAGAAATCATCTAATTGTGCAAAGACCCCTCTCAGTCATTTCTGCATTTTATATGCTTCATGGTATCATATCTAGTTGAGTCAAGCAGTCTACATACATGCTAGAGATGTCTGACACTGAATGGTATCATGTAATCTGGTTTTTAAAAGTTGTTTTCCCTTTTGTCATGGAAAGCTATGCACCTTGAGCTGGGGTGTGCTCACAGTTAAGATTAATCTGAATTCTAAGGGTCTCCCTGAATCACAGAATAATTTATTCTGGTGTACTTCTGTGAGGAGGGATTTTTTTTTTCCCCTCGAAAATTTTGGTAGGGGAAGAAATTACTTTTACCCTTTAAATGACCAGATTTATGCTGATAGTAATGTAAGATTTTGAGTGTTTGCAGTGGCACTTCCTGTAGCTTGGGTCGCCTTTGATTTGAGTTTCCAGCCCCTTCCTTCCTTGTGCATTAACACTTAGTGCCCTTCCCCTCCCCCCATTTCATTCAGATGAAATGTTTAAGATAAAACTTAGTTCATGCATTGAGCATTACCTTAAAAGCTAGCTGTTGCTCACTGAGAATTTTCATAGTAAAGCTGGACCATGTTAGTCCGCTTTATAGAAACGCAGGGTGGTCTTCAGTGACAGGAGCAGGAAGAATTCTGGGCAGTGTGGGAAGCAGGGGGCAGCTGCAGGGGAGAGGAGCAGGCCGGTGCTGGGCGAGGCTGCTGGGAATGGACGTGCTCCCAGACAGCCAGGGCCAGGTGCAGAGGGGCGGAGGCAGCAGGCAGATGCGGGCTGGGTTCAGGCAGGAGGCCAGGATGCGGGAGAGTGACCTTGTGTCTTGAGCTCCCTGAGTGTGGATGGCGGTGTCCTTGATGAAGAGCGAGCCTCAGTGAGGAAGATGGGAGGCGGGGGTTTTAGTTTGTAAAATTTTGAATGTGGAAAAGAAGGCAAGAAATCTGTCTGGAATTATTTCAGTGACAGTCTCTAAACCTCATTATCTTCTCTTGATCACATTTATTTAGAAGTGACTGCAGCCCAGTAGTCTTCCTGTCTCTGTCCTTTTTGGTCAGTTAAATATGATATAGATGTTTTACTGCTTTATGATAAATGATATTATACTGAAGCAATACTGGGGGAAAAATCACTAATTCTTCCAAAAATGAACATTTGAGTATATTTCTTTTGTCTCTTCTGGATGTAAATTTAAAGAAATAGTTGGAACCATCTTGTGCCTGTCACTCTATCCTGCTTTCTTTCCTAACATAACAAGCAGTTTAATGTTGCCGTATTGACTGTGCAGAACATCCAGCCATCGCACAGATATTTATTAGGTGCTGCTTTGTGCCAGGGCTGTTCTGTGTCATTGAGATGACATTTCCCACTCGTGTAGGGCTTGCTAATTGATCACTGTTTTTCTTCAGGAGGGCACCATCCCTGTGTGAGACATGGAGTTCTTTTTGTGTGCGCCATGTGGCGAAGGGTACTTAGCATTCTTGGTTGTGTATAGTCTTTGTGACAACCCAAAATGCCTCCCCCGTGCTTCTCTTCAGCTCCCCAGTTGAGACTCACTGGTTCAATGTGCAGTTTATTTCACAGATTTTCTTGTGTTGGCCTTGTAGGTTGGTTTCTTTTTGTGCTTTATTTGGTGGTAGGCACTTGTACGTTAGTTGTATTTATGGCTGATGTGACCATATCATTGTTGAACATAGGTGATACTCTGTGCTACTTTGTCACTTTCGCAAAAGCTGCCTTCACAGGATGGAGACAATACTTTGAAATGATGTGAAGGAAGGCTAGATACAAGGGAAGCCACATCTGAGTGAGATCTCAAGGGGGAAAATTATTTTGTCTGCTCTTACTTGATTCATTTCTTTCACAAATTTTCTGCCCACCAGTTCCAAAAGTGATGTGTACTGTTGGGGTGCAGGGACATAGTATTAGAGAATATTTGAAAGCACTAAGTTCAGTTTTACTGCAAATCCTAGTTCTGTCATTTACCAGCTGTGGGTCCTGGGGACAGTGACATCCTCCTTTTCTCTCTTCAGCTCCCTCACTTCAACTGTGTTACAGTGTCTCCTTCAGAAATGTCTGAGGGGATAAATGAGTGGTGTTATTCTGTGACCTCAGATGGAGATCCACATTTTTGTAATGTAGAAAAGTGGGGGGAAGCACAGGTGCTGGTTCAATTTGGTCTCGTTGACTGGCTGTCAGACTCTTTCATAAGTTCTTTTGCCACCCTGATCTTTGGTGTCCCATCTGAGAACTGCATTTTCGATAAGCCCTGTTCTTATGGTATCATGAGGGGTCCCCATAGGTGTCCTGCAAGGTGCCCAGCACCTGCCTATGTTAGGGCTGCCCCATATATCAAAGCTGGGGGAGTATGAGGAAGTGTGATTGTCTTGGTTCATCTGGACCAAAGTTAGCATTAGACTTGCTTATATGCAAAACAGCCAGTTTGCACTCTGGCCTCTCCCCGCTCCTTGTTTCTTCTGTGAATTGGGCTTCCACTTGGAATTCTGGGCTGGTTTCAAAGTTTCAGATGCTGGGTAAAAAGAGGTTGTGCTTCAAGTCTGGCATTTTTAATTTTTTTGTTTGTTTGTTTTTTGAGACAGGGTCTCACTTTGTAGTTCAGGCTGGCTCTGAGCTCACTATGTAGCCCTGGCAAGCCTGGAACTCAGCAATCCTCCTGTCTCTGCCTCCCGAGTGCTGGGCTTACAGGCATGAGCCACCACGCCCGGCAAGTCTGGCATTTTTTACACTATTGGGTAAATAGCATGTATTAAAGCAGGTTCTAACCAATACCCACAGTATGACCTGCAGAGTGTGATTTTAAATGACAAATAGAAAAGAAGCGGGTGCTTTTCACACTTCTACCAGATCCTCTAGAACTGATTTGATTTGCTTTTCTTTCCATGTCTCTTGTCAGTCACTTGGGTGTGGGTTTGTGTTGCGTGTTTATTATGAGCAGTTCTCTGTTTCTGTTTTGAAAATCCAAATTTGTTTCCCCTTTCAAGAGTAATGTGCCACATTTAAGTGGAAGAATTCGAGTGATCCCAGAGTAGAGTGATCTGCGATGGTAAACACAAAAGCCCGACGAGAAGTATGTCCTCCGCAGAATAAGGATTCCACACTTCTAACTCCTCCCCTGGCAAAAATACGGCCCTCAAGGCAGTGAGGCACACAATCCATAATGAAAAACAATAAAACCTACATAATAGCATGTACTTTTAGTGACTCACTGACTTCATAATAAAATGTAAATGTAATTACACTTGTGCATCCTCTATCATTAGGCAAACCGTGGGAAGAAGTAAAGGAAAACTCCTCTAATGAGGTTGCAGAACAAATTCAGATAAATCTTGAAACTTGGGAGTTACCTCTTTGCTGTATGTCTTCCTCGGCCTGGTCAGATGGAGCTGCTTTGAGTCATCAGAAAGGGTTGTTTTCGTTTTGCTCATCTGACAACTTCCTAGAGCTGCGTCTGTGCTGTGGTGGTACAGTCTGATGGTATTGATGATTCACAGAGCAGCGCGAGAGCAAAATACGTCGGGTCCTTGAAAGGACGTCTTTCGGGATGAACTGTTGTTTTTTACCCTTTCTTCCCTATCGCTTGCATATTCCAGTTTGTGGTTTTGCAGTAAATATAAACTTAAGCCCTGTTTTTCATTTGGGTCCAAAAGATTTGAACATTGCTATGGCTTTGCCTAAAAGGCCCTGCAAGTCTTGGGTCCTAGGGTGGAGAAGTGTAAAGGTACAGATTCAAAATTTCAGTGGCTATCACATGGTGGGGCTATACTGAGTACAGGAGAAGTCTTTAAAATGTGACATAAGGTCATCAGCTTACCTTAGTCATTTGTTCCTGGTCTTTCATAATGGTTGTCAAGGTTTGTTGAAAGAAATTATATCTATCTATATTTATGCTGATACCTAGCAGTGCATGAATTTATGTTCATTAGTGTTAGTGTTCTTCTTTGGGCTTTAAATTTCATAAAAATACAGAGGTGGCAATTTTTAAAACTACACAACACCTGGGGCCGGAGGGTTAGCTCAGTGGTTCCAGCGCCTGCCTCTCAAGCTCAAGGTCCTGAGTTTGATCCCTGGTAATCACATACAGTGCTGGGCGTGGTGACTCACACCCACCAGCAATCAAATACCACATACCACAGTGCCTGGAGTGGTGGCTCACGCCTGTAATCCCAGCACTCTGGAGGCCGAGACAGGAGGACTGCTGAGTTCGAGGTTTGCTTAGGCTACATAGTGAGCTCAAGGCCAGCCTGAACTACAAAGCGGGAGACCCTGTCTCAAAAAAAACCCAAAACAAACAAACAAAACAACTATACAACACCTGGTAAGGAGCAACCATCAATAAATAATTGTTGAATCAGTATTATATATGAACAAGTTAACAAGGATGGTGATGATAATGACAACAGATGGTGTGCATGGGGGTGCGTGTGGTGCTGAGGACTGAACCCCAGGCCTTGTGGTGCTAGGCAAGTGCTCTGGGCAGCCCTTGCTGGTGCTGGCGTATATTTAATGGTGAATGTAACAGATTCTCTGGGAGCTGCTGTCCAGAGATTCTCCCAGCCTTCTTTTGAGGGCCACTCTGAGTACTCTCATTTCAGGCGCAGGAAGCTGGAGCCTGGGGAGGGCCAGAATCATGGTCAGGAGGCCCCAGCGCCCCCAGGCCCAGGTGTGCCTGCCTCTGAAGCAAAGGCTGTTTGGCACCACGAGATCTCCCAGTGAGCTGTTCTTGAGCTATCTATGCAGTGGCATTTCTGTCTGGGGAGAGAAACTCACCAGGATGTGAGAAATCGTTTGAAAAAGAGGAATTACTTACAAATAATAACAGTGGGAACACCCAGCCCCTTTCTTGTGTGTTAGATATCCTGCTAAATTTATCTATGTGTTAACATTCCTTGTATCTTTATAGAGGTAGACACTTTAGTTCTGTTTTACAGTGAGGAAACTGAAACTGAGGAAGGTTAAAGGGAGGCTAAATAACCTTAGGTCAAGCAGAAAGAATGTGGGAGAGAAGGAGTCAGTGCATACTTTTGGAAATTCTTTCTGAGGAATACTTGGGACTCAAAATATCCTTCTTCGGGTCTTACGAGCATTTCATTTTTAAAGAAATCTGTGATATTTTGAAATTGGAAGGCAGTAGGATGGAGAGATTCCAGGCCTGGGAGCTTCCAGAGTTCTTTCTCCCTTGACCCTACAGAAGGCAGCTCTGTGCTGCAGACAGGGACCTGCCGAGAGGTGTTGCTTTGAATTTTATCTACATACCGGAGACCACAGAACTTGTGGGGCTGTGGATAAACTGCTACATATCATCCATGTGCAGAATTCACATGGGGAACTGATATTTGAGAAAGTTCCAGTGAAAAATTTGGCTTTCTGTTGATGTTAGTCTGCAGCTTTCATGGATGTTAGTTCTCTGGCTTTCAGTTTTGGCTTTTGCTTCTTTTTCCCCCTCATTACATTCAGCAAGAGAATAGACACTCTAATATCATAATCAAAGCCCAGTCAAGATTTCATAATTACCAGTCGGTAATTAATCTGAATTTCAGTGTGTGCTAAATCACTTAGTAGATGTTATTTTCTCCTCCGTATTCCCATTTGAATCCCAGGAATGACTCAAAGAAATTTGCTTCTTTTCCTCAATTAAAATGGAAACAGTCTTGCAGTTGTTTTTTGAGGGGGGCTGGCTTTACGAAAAGGTGGCTTAGAAGGGCTTGGCTTTCTGGGAAAGAGATTAAACTATAGACTGGTCCTAACTGTGTGTTTTAAATAATGCTGACATATTTTGTTGATGCTGGCTATTTTATTTGATTGCTCTCTGTTCCGAAGTCTTCTCCTCCTTTTTCCTTCTTTGAAATCTGTTGGTTACTATGGAAACAGTGTTGTTTTGGGTTTGGGTGGAGCAGTATCTACAAATGCAGTATAAAGTCATTTATAAAATGGGTTAATATTTATTCTGGCTGGGCATATATGGAACTTGATGTAATGATAATCATGATCACACATGCAGAATAAATTTTCACTTTTATTGTTATTTTCTGAGTCTATCTAAATGTGTGCAGCTTTACTTGGAACACATTGTCATTTCCTCTCTGATTTGGATATTGCCATGTAAAAGCCAACACCCAGCGCTGGTGGAATGGCTGAGTTATACGGAGTCCACAGGCCTTGGGACCTGATTGTCATTCAGGAGAGGGAGCCCTGGGATACTTTTCTGTGTCCTGTTGGAGTCTCATTGAGCCAGCCTAGTCCTGCTCCTTTTTGTCTGTTTAAATCTTCACTAATGTAGACTTGTCTGGTGCCTCCCTGTCCCCATTTATGCTTGTGTCAGCAATGAAGTGTTGTCATTAAAAACCTCACATGATTCAGGATGGATTAATGGGGATGTGGTGAAAGATTAAGGGCCAGTGACTTGCCCAGGCCCCAGATGGAGGACGAGGGAAGGGTAGGGATTTGGCAAAGGTTCCAGAGGAGATCCATGGAAATGATGAGCTAGATCTCTGTAGAAATGCTAAGGAACGGGAACTGCGTGACATATACAGGAGCAGCCCTCGCGTGTGGGTAGGAGGGGGTTTCACTAAGTGTGCATGGGAGAAGTGGTTGTAGGGAGGCGTGGCTCCCCATTGGTCCTCTGAATATCTATCATGGGGAAGGCAGCAACATATAGAGCAGCACATGAGGGCACTGGGTCATGTGAGATCATGGTAAGAGTCTTAGAAAGATGGCCACTGTCTGCAAGAGGACAGTCGCCATCAAAGTGAAGTGTAGGCACTCCTCTCCTCTCTTGTTGTCTTGTCCATTGGCCATTGTCAACACAGGCATTTTGTGGTTGGTTTGCAAATGCTTTTGAAGTCAAGCAATGGATTAATGACCTCATGGAAATTTTTTAGACTCCTGAGTTTATATTAATCTTATTGAGATCGAACTTTTGAAATTCATTCTTTAAGTATTTAGCTCTCCAAAAATGAACAGAGGAAAATAAAAACAACTTTCACCTCTTGGGATCAAAGAATCCAGTTCATGAGTGTTAGAATAGTCGGGTCTCCTGATGTAAAATGTGGCAGCAGTGTGTTCCTCCGTGCTACCTCAGGCAGTGTAGTGTCTGCTTTTCATAGACTGTCCAAGTCAGGAGAGTCCGAATATCTCATGAATAGATCTGGAATATAGCAGAGTTGAAGGAACCTTCAAGATGGTAAGGTCAGTGGTTCTCCACATGGGGCTCTTGGACCCTTGTATCAGCATTGCCTGGAAACTGATAGAATGGAGATGCTTAGGTTCTGCCCCAGGCCTGCTCAATCAAGTACTCATGGAGAGAGAGGTCCAGCTGTCTTTGTGCCAACTACTTTCTTAGTATAAGAATAGAATAACCGATCTCTATCATTTCTCCTTTACTTAGAGCATTAGCATTTTCATCTAAAGTTTTGGGCTAATTGGTAAGTTATATCAGTGTTGTCATGAGGACCAATTAACCTGGCAGAGGAAAAAGACAGTTCTTTAGCCACCAGTCACCTCTGTCTCACAAAGATGTTTCTTCCTTTATTGGAAGAGCTGCCACAGCTCAGCTCAGGACTTAACTGTGAGCAAGACAGAGGAGGAAGGGGCTATATGATAAAGGGCCAGTGTCTCTCAGGATCACATATAAATATCATTTCAGTCATTTCATTTTGGGGTTCTGTCGGTCCACCCGCTCAACCACTCACCCACCCTGCTATACTCCGGAATACGTGCTTTGATCTGTCTATCCACCAGTTCATTGATTTTTCTCACCTTTTTCCAGAACAGAGGGAAAAGACTCATCACCATGTAAACGATACTGGCATCTTGGTTTGTCTTTCCCTTAAACTCGCTCTGTCTGTGGTGCCCAAAGCCCACATACCCAGTCACTTCCTTAACGTTGTTCTCTTTTGTGTTTTTGGCCTTGGGCTTTTCTAGCTCTCCAACCCACTAAATTCTGCTGCAGTAACTTAATGTTCACCCGATTGCGAAGACAAGTATGTCCAAGGATAAGTGTCACTTGAGAAACATGGATGTCAGTGTCCCTTCCGATGTCTCTGTGCTGCAGTTGATAGCTGTGTCTCTGGTGGAGTTGCATGGTGAGGGACGGGCAGACACAGTCGCGGCTGTGCGGCTGGTTGGCTGTGTCTTCTTACCTTCTCCTGGGAGCCTCAGGGTGGGGCCTGGTACCCACACTTAGGCTGAGTCAGCCTTGCACTCCGCCTCCATTGTGTCCTGTTGTTCTCTGCACCCACCCCGCAAGCTATTTTCTCAATGGAAGACGAAAGGGAAAAAAGCTCTCTCTGAAAACAATCCAATCCCAATCAGATTCGCATTGCATAATAAGTGCTTGTTTGGACATTGCTTGGACTGTCATTTTAGCAAGAATCTTCTGTTTGATTAAATAGCTTTTCTGTTATGTATTGAACAAAATGAAATGTATGTCATAACAGATATAACTAGATGATGACAACTTTTCTTGACTGTGAATTTCATTAAAGATATACATTTGTGTTGTATCCCCTTGAATGACAGAAGTTGACAAATAGCTGGGCAAAGTTGTTTTCTTGAGGAAAGTTAGCAGCTCTGCTTGGTTCAGATTTTTCCCACCCCAAGACAAAAAGAGAGGGAAGCTAGAAAAGCAGGAGAGGTTTGGGGGCCACGAAGGAAGCTGGAGAAACAAAGGCATCACCCTGGGAAGGTCTGGGGCAGGCTGAGGAGCTGGCGTGTGTTTTCAACAGGTGACTGTGCAAACTTGTTCATAGTTGTCAGCGTTACAAATGTTGAGTTTTACTGCCGAGCATGTTGCTCGGATGGGTGGCAGCAGGGTTTCTCGTATTCACTCACCGGCGAGCACCGCGCTGGGACCAGGCGCGGCCCTGCCCTCGTGGAGCGCCCGGTGAGTAAGTGGAAGGTCAGGTGTCTGGCGTGCTGAAACAGAGACCTCCCGGGGCCGCACTGGGGAACCGAGCGTCTTGGTCTTCGCACGGCAGGCTGTGGCGTGGACTGCGTCCCGGGCCCCTCGGGAGCCGGCACGTGCCGGGGGGAGGGGGCTGACCGCACCCGGCGCCTCGGCTCTCCACTGCGCGCAGCACTGTCTCGGGGAGCATGACGACGGTTCAGGTTTGCTGGGGACTTACCTGTAACAACTCAGTGGCGCCACATGCAGTACAGAATCGTGTGAATTGAGTACTCCAGCCCATTGTGCAGAGGAGGAGATGACAGTACACGTAAAATGGCTCCTCGGAGATTATATGAGAGGGATGGATGAAGACGGGGCTGCGGTCAGCTGCTTCTCGAACGCCTTGCTGGGCACGAGTCAGTCAGGGATTGTGGCTTCGCCAAGCAGTGATTCAGAACAGAGGTGAGAGAGGCCACTGCCCCCTCCTGGTCCCTGCCTGGGGAAGCCCAGTATCGAAGCGGATTCCTGGCACCACACGCGGAGCTGGACTGTTTGGGAAGAGCCAGGTGCAGAGGGCGCAGTATTATTTGGCTTCTTGATTTCCCAGGAGCCCAAGCCACCCTGGCTCTAGCTATTCCCCATAGAGGCTGGGCAGGGAACAGTAATAACCTGGCCTCTAGTTCACCTCTCTCCTCCTGGGGGAGCGCTCGGACCTCAAGGTTCCCCTGTGGAGGCTGCTGACCTCTGTTCTCAGCCCTGAGCCGTGCGCTCAGGTGAGAGGGCTTCTGGGAGATGCTGCTCACCTGCTCTTGGCTTGTAGCCCACGAGCAGCCGCCTTGCCGTCTTACACAGGGCGCCCTGTTCACGGACCAGGCACTCCGCTTTGCAGAAACAGGCGCTCGGTGCCATCTCTGAAGTCCCCTCTCATTGGCGCCCTCCTGCTTGCAACACCAACGCTTTCCCTTTATGAAGTTCATGCCCCTCCTGGGGCCTGGTCTAGGTTCTGGTGGCGAACACTGCACGCCTGTGAGTGCGGGTCATTAGGCCCAGCTCTGTCAGGGAAAGAAGCCAGCCCAGAGGGGCTCAGTGTCACCACTGTTGTCCCGCATGTCTCCTGGGAGTGACATGTGTCCCCAGGCCAGCCGTTGGTGAGCTGCGTGCGGAAATGCCCGAATCAAGGTCGCGCGTTTGGTGAGCGTGGCCTCCTTTCACGGGCTGCTTACCTCAGTGAGTTCGGAAACCTAAGAGTGGCCAAGTCACCGGGGGAGGAGAGAGGTAGCCTGGGCTTAATCCAGACCCTGGACTTCAAGGCAGGCACCTTCGATTTATGGGGTGTGGTCGGGGCCTTTTGGATGGCACTGGGGCCGGAGAGCATTGGAGCTGGAGAGGAGGTGACCAGGTTGTGGAACTCGATTCCGTGGTGTACTCGTGAGGTTCTGAATCCGGATCAGATGAAGCGACAGCACTTTCAGATAAAACGCGTGTTGGAGGTGGTGTTGGCTTGACTTTTTCCCTTCACCGAAGGACTGTGGAATACCACGGAACTAAATGGAATTTATTCTGAGGGAAGTCCAGATTTCTAACGCAGCTGAAATGATTTCTCCCTCTCTCACATCTTAGCTGATTTTAAAATCCCATGGAGGATTTGGCTGAAGACACTTGGTGAAATTTCAGCTTAACACGAACGGGTTCTCACGGATGGTAGTCTGTTTTAGAAAGTTAAACGGCGACTGCAGTTTCCCAGAAGCAGGGCTTTCCTGTGTAGCCGGCCCGTCGCGAAAAT
Organism: Thryonomys swinderianus; assembly: GCA_004025085.1. Classification (NCBI taxonomy): domain Eukaryota; kingdom Metazoa; phylum Chordata; class Mammalia; order Rodentia; family Thryonomyidae; genus Thryonomys; species Thryonomys swinderianus. The sequence continues at coordinate 15,608 of PVIC010012667.1, read as the reverse complement.
GTGACCTTGGCAGGCCCTGCACACCTCAGGAAAGCCCGGAGCACTCCGGAAGGCAGGTGGAAGGTGTTATTTGAAGTGAACCGTATTTTATTTTTCTCAAGACATTCTTGAGCTGATTCTGTGACATGAACATCTAAACAGAGTAACCAGATGCCAACTGCTTGACTGAAATAGGTTTACACATTCTTCTCCTATCCACCCTTTCAAACAGAATGGTAAATAGTTTCGTTTCCAGGCAAATAACATTCCCATTTTTTTGTCCTGATGAGTCTTATTTTCACAAGCAAGTGGCTTTATGCAGTAGTGCATTAGCGAAGTGTTCCTGATTTTATGCGGTGAGTGTTGACATACAGTCCTGTGGGGCCTCTGCCTTGATTTCCCATCTCTCCTGGCGAGCTGTGGAAGCAGACGCTTGGCTCCAGGCGCAGAGCGTCCAGGTGTGCAGCATGGCCTTGTTAGCATTCAGGTGGTCTTGATGCCTTGCTACAGCTGAGAGGAAGGCCGGTTACTTCAAGGAGGGACAGCAGCTCGGCCTCACAGTTTCTGCTGTGTTGCTAGGAGGCATTACTGTCGCATGGTGATGCCAGGGTCCTGTGGTCAGTATTTGTGAACGTGGCATAGGAAGCCTGCAGCATCTGGCCTGCCTCTGCCATGTGGTATGCAGTGTCCATAAACCTCGGTTTCCCTGTAACTCATCGGCCTGCGTTTTTAGACCTGATGTTAGTCTGACTTTTTACGTGCAGTGAGAATTAAGATCCATCAGCCCACTTTATTCTAATACGAAACAAAAGCCATTGTGACTGAAATAGAGAGTTCTGTATGACTCACACTGCCATAAAATATGCTTTGTACACGGAGTTCCAAAGAGATTTATAACTTTTAGGCACCATTTTAGTATAGCTAGTACTGATTAAACTCTGTACGAGATAAAAGGAACCTACCCCCCCTACCCCTAGAAGAGACCGACTTCCAAGCATTTAGGTTCAAAGTCCAAACTCCTGGATGAAGCTATTTTGTTTGTCTTTGTTGTAGTCATAACAGCAACTCAGCCCCCCCAGCCCTACCCCCGCCCCAGCTTCGGTCAGAGGCACCATCATCAGACGACTGTTTGAAGGGAATTTGATTTAATTCTCCAAATCATTCTTTTAACTAGAGACGGTGTAAAATCAAATTTGGCTCAGCTTACACGGGTGTCATTTAGAATGATAGATTCTCCAAACTACGAGTGAGTGTACAGTGTAAAACTTTTATTTTCTCCGTCTTTATTTTAGGTTAAACGTGTCTATTGAAATGACTGCGTGGCTGATCGTACGTATTTCCGACAGACTAGCATTGCCCTCTGCTGTGGTAGAGACTTCCAAAAAATGAACTTCAACTTTTGAAAGATTATTTGTGACCTTAAAACCCTCAGTTCTCTGGGCTAGCTAAACGGCTCACAAATATCCAGAAGGCTGGACTTGATTTATTATTTTAAGGTCCAAGAGTGTATAACCTTGCTTCTAAAGTTTTCGTGGCTGAGAAGGCTGTAACAAAGCTAATCAGCTTTTGTTTCTTATGAAATTGAAATCAGTTTAAGAGATTGATTATTTATCTCATTCCTCTAAAATTGTGTCTTTATGTGTATGTTTTGCCTTTCTTAATGCTGCAAAGGAAATGTTCCATTTTAGTAGTACTGGAATTTGAGGCTAAAATAATTTCATTTTGAATGGAATCTATTTACTTGCAGTGATGAAATTTAAAAATAAAATACGTCACATGAAGGATACAAGACGAGTCAGATTTTCTTTTGACTGTGTTTGTGACAGTTACACAAATCTTCATTAACTGGCAATAGAGAAAAATCTGTGTCTGTTGGAGACTAGGGAGATCCCCTTATCATTCCCTGCAGGTCATTTTTACACCTTGTTCAGTATTTAAATGCTTAGTAACTGCTGGTGTCCATCTGTGTACCTGTTTGGGTCTCTAAACTAGTATATGAGGTGTGACCTTGTTCCTAGCTTTGTTTATACATCTGTCAGGACAATATGTTATCTTTCCTTAAAAATGCAAATGTACTCCTTGCAGTACAGAGCTCTTCAGTCAATAAATAAATTGAGGTAAAAACTGTACCTAATACCCATTTAATTTAAATTCATTTTATAAGCATAAAGACGCCTTTTAAGAGAAGCTTTAATTCCTACTAGCACCTTGATTTGTGGTTGCCATGGAGAATCAAATCTGTCATTTGACAAGAAAAGTCACCCATTTATGACAGCACTTTATCTTGTCTCTCCAGGGGAAGAAAATGTCAAAAGTGAGAGCAGAAAAAAATAAAGCCTTGAAACACCAGAATTTCTTGATTTCATTTTTATTATTCAGCTATCATATCCTTTCTGATAATAGCAACTTGGTGAAAATAAATAATGTTCCTACAGTAAAATCAAATATTTCCTATTGGAATGGACAAGGTTCTTTGTGACTGTCACTGCTGTGAAGTCTGGCAAGAAATAGTGTTATTAGATAAACCTACGGTGCCCAAATCCCATTTTCTTTTCATTATAGTGTCAAAATAATTATACCTGTGTAATTTGGGTAAGAAATTGCGGAATAAGTAAAATGGTCCATTGCAAGAGATTGCTTTACGCTTGTGTTCCTTTCCGGGTGGGGTTTCTACCAGCTAAAGAAATAAATGCTGGGGAAAGTATTTTCATTTGAATAAAGAGGTAGAGTAGGTATTCCATATTATTTGCTAAATGGGTAGGTAAATGCTATATTCTCTTTCTTTCTCCACATACCTATTTTGTAAATCAGAATAAAAAGGCAGACTCTTCTACGTTGTCACGAACTGTGATATTACAGTTTTACAAATATTAAAAAAAAACCTCATCTGATATGATGTTTGGGCTTTTTAAAATAGGATCTGCAGCCTGAAGCACTGAAAATATTTAAAGTTCCAACCTAGGGTGTTCTTTACAGCTTGACATGTACCTGTGTAATGTGGGTGTGAGCACTGTATATGATAGCACATGGACCTTGGAAGGATATTTGCCTGCTTGCTTTCTTCATGGTTAAACTTTTTTTTTCTGATTTGCATTGCATTAAACAAAAAATGTTGGCGTTCTGCTCAGATAAGCACATGAAAATAATCTGAGCTCCATCTTTCTCGAGGGGCAGTGTTTTGAGTGTTGGAGTATTACATAGCTTGATGGGGTTCAGGAGGGGAGTAATCTTGTATCAATGAGACACCATTGTAATAGCAAGCCCTTCAGTGAAAGGTTAGTGTAAGTATCTGGCTGGTAGGGGAGCTGGCTGTTGGAACAGTTGTGTCTCTCTTAGATTACAAAAATGGAGAGAAAAGAAAGAACTGAACTCTCATTTTCCTGAAATTGGTGTGTGGCGCCGGAGTCACGGCCTGTCCTGGGTGGGATTGCTCTGAGGGAGCCTGTGACACAGTAGTCCCTGTCCTGAGTGCCCTGGGAGCCTTTGGGAGGGTGTCTGCTGCAAAGAAGAAAGGAGGGAGGCAGAGTGGTAAGACTCAGTGGTGAACAAACCTACCAATAAATACCAATAAAAACATGTTTCCCAGGCATATCTTTTGATTGGTTTGACCGAGCATGTCAGACACACTGCATGTTTTTACTCAGTGGTAGAGCCATTTCCTCTACTATTTGTGTGCACAGGAGAGCCCAATTACTGAAATGTAGACAGAATACACTCGAATACACTGCGAAGAGATGTGCATGAAATAGGAGTTGGCGAAAGCACTGTAATTCTGAATTAGCACTCCCTTGTTATTTAACACTCCCAGCTCTGGTCTTCCACTCTGATAAAGTTGCTGCTTTCATTTCGTGGGGGTGGAGAAGGAGACATGAATCATTCCCCTCAACAGGACCTAGATCTCTGCTGTGGTTTTGAGGATGTTTGATGTTTGTGCCAAGCAGTCATGGAGAATATGTTTGATTTTTGGTGAAAAAAAGAGTGATAATAACTGATAATAAAATTAAAATGGATGATAATATATAGAGATGTTCTGAAGTTGTGTATATGTGTAGCACTTGAATGCATCGTGTGATGGGTGGTTTTGACTTACTAGATTTAAACATTTTAAAATTGTAGTTATATGGCATAATAGACAATAGTATGGATAATACTATAACTCTGATTTCTGTGGGTTTCTGGATCTTTCTCTTTCTTGCTTGCTTTCTTCTTTTTCCTTTCTCTATTGCTCTCTCTTTCTTGGTGAGGATTACCAAAGACATTTATGAACATGGCAAAGCTATACAAATGAGTAACTCTCTTCAGTGGCCCAGCGTTCTGTCCTTACCAGTGTGAGAACCCAGGTTGGTATGTTCTGTTTTCTTTGGGGCTAAATGGCACATCTCTGAGGTAAGTTGCCTGGGCTTTCTCATATGGGGCATTTTCTTAAGCAAACCCTGCAGTCTCTTAATTTTTTTTAAAAAATAAAGCTACCAATATTAGTTAATATAGGTTTATCACATGCAAAAAAAAGAATTTGTGTCTTATGGGCTGATTTGAAAGTGGGACTATACTGCTATTAATAAGAAAACACCCTAGCTAGCAGGCTTAGTGTGTTCTATGTTTTGGGCGCTTGTAATTTAGGAATCTCGTATTACCTGTGACTAGGAACTACACCTGTCCCCAGCTTCCCAAAAAGAAACCGTGTTAAAGAACACAAAGACATCGTCCTGAGTCCAAAAGCCAGTGTATGCCGGAGTTGGGCTGTCTCCTTCCGTAGTCTCTGGGTGGTGGGTGGAGAGGACTAAGGACTCAGGAGAAATCAAACTTTCATTTTGGTTGATAGTCTAGTCTGATATTCACAACTCGTATATAAAATAGTCATCGGCAGCTGGCTCTGACGTGTTGAAATATTAGAGATTTAGCAGGAACCCCAGCACCTTCCATTAAATGTCGTGTCTTTGCTTCGGCAATAGTGAAAGTAACAGAACGCCTTATTTACATTTCAGAAATAGTTTTCTCAAATTTCCTGTTTTGCCAGACTTTTGCAAAGTGTGTCTCCTTCTCATTCTCCTTTCTTTCTGTTGTGCCTTCTGGTCACACGTTTCGCTATGCAGCGAGCCTGGCCTGTTGTGGATTTGGTATTGCAGGATGCCTATGTCTTCGCTAGGGAAGGGCCGTTGCTGCCTCCCCCAAATTCTTTAAGAAGCAAAGCAAGGGGAACTGTTGTTCTTTGCACAACTCCTTTCCCTCAGCTTGGCACGAGTCTTCAGCACGAGTCTTCAGCTGCACTGTTTGGAAACCTTTGTCTGTCCGAGTTACTTTACCTGAAGGCTAGCTTCATTGTGTTATTAATGTAGTCAAATTATAGTCATGTTTTAATCACTTAATTGAATGAAAAAGAACACTTTGAACTGAATAGTAAAATGGTGGTGTGCATCAAACCGTTCTGACATAATTCCCACAGATGGGCAGTGGCTGAGAGAAGAACACAGCCTTCCCAAGGCGGCCTCCTGCTCACCTGTGCTATCTCTGAGTGCGCTTTCCTGTTTTTAGGTACCTCGCATCGAGAGACTGAAACTATTGGAAGTACACTCCTTTAAAATATTTTGATTTTTTCTGTTAACAGAAACTTCTGGGCTGCTACTCCAGAAGTGAGACCTGGACCTTGAAAAGCATGAAGTGAGAAAGGTACCCTGAAGCAAATGCATCCTGCATCTCCCTCACTTTGCCTTGAGTTCAGTCTTTGAAATACCGCCCCATCCAAGCTTGGTCCCAGGCAAAGTAAATAGCAGATTGAAAGGGTGTGTTTCCCTTCTCGAGCAGGGCCAGATTTGCTTGAGAAGGTCCCTGCACAGGGGTGCACATTTGGATGTGTGCACCCTATTTCAGACGATAGGCGGGTTGAAGAGTGTGTGCTTGGGCAGACATTTCCACGTCTGCCTGTCATTTTCTATGAAGAGTTAGTGCTGCAAGCATGTGTTGTGTGCATGTGTTGCCGAGAACGTGCACATTTTCCCCTAAAAATCTGAGTATTTGTAAAGAAATGTATGTTATTCACAAGAAGCCCTGTACCACTCCTCACCCATTCACTTTGGGAAGCATGCACAAAGCTGTACCATGCTTTTTTGAAGTTTCTGAAAATTATACAGTGCTGTTCTGTTGATTAGTTCTGCAGTACCCTGCAGCCAGCCTGGGAAAGGGGCGCCCATTTGAGGTGCTCTCTGACTCAAACTGCGGCCAACTCCAGGGCTCCGGATGCTGAGGATTCTGTGTCAGTGGGAGTGAAATTCGGCTGTGCTCTCTCATTCAGGAGACTCAGGGCCAGGCTGGCTGGCTTGCTCTCTTTCTCTTTCTCATCTCTCCCTTCCTCCCTCCATCCTCTCCCTTTCTCTCTCTCTCCCTCTGCATCCATCAGGAATTGAACCCTCACCTTCACATGAAGCTATCTCTCTAGACCCTTTTGAAAGAATCTTTGAGACAAGGTCTTCTTAAGTTGTCCATACCTCCTGGCTCAGCTTCTCAACACTAGGATGACAGGCTCGTGCTGCCACGCCTGGCTCGGGCCCGTCATCTTTAAAAATAACGTTGGCAATGTCCATGCTGCTTGCTGAGGCCTCATTTGGAGCATCAGGGTGAGGTTGTTTATATTACACAGAGTCTTTGACAAAACATTGTAAAGCAACTCCGGGTGCTTTTGTCTTTGTGGTTTTTGAGTGAACACCTGGGTGTCCCTCTGCCTCGGTGCCTGCCTCAGTGTGTCACATGTCTGTGAACACTGAGGAGCATTTTCACAAAAAAGTAAAAATACCAGTGATGCATCTCATGTATTTGGAGGCACAAAGGTTCCGAGGTACCTGAAGTGGCACCCACTCTGATCGCCCCATAGGTGTATGGCTCTCTGCGCTGGATACATGGTCCATCCAGACTGCTCAGAGGCATGTTCTCTTCCTCGCCTCTTGCTCCTGCTTTGTAACAAAATGGAGCATATATGATTGTCAACTCCAGGTTGCTGGAGTGGGACATCTTTCAGAGGCCGTAGTAGAGAAGGGACACTTGCCCTCAGTCTAGCTCAGGATTTTCCTACTGAAGTTTAAACATTTGCTTTGATGAGGATTTGGTGGCAGGTAAAAGAATTTGGTGGGAATATTTGAAGCCATGTCAGGTCTCTTAGGTTACAGACTTGAAGCTGATCTGTTCATTGTCTGAATATAGGTGTCTGAGTCGTAGTGACTTTAGGGTATTGTCTCTTTGAATGAAAGTGGATAAGGAGAGCCTTTCCTTAGAGATCATCTGTTTTCATTCTCGGAAGGCAGAGACCGTTAAGATGTTGGTCTTGGAGCTCAGTGGACATCTGTGACATTTGGGCTCTTTGGCTTGGGACCGTATCTCATGGCCAAGGTTCTAGATCCCCAAGGTGATGCTAATTAGACTAGATCACTAGGTGTGTGGAGTGGAGAGTGATTTCATTTTTTTTTTGCTTTTTGAGACAGGGTCTCTTTTTTTTGTAGTTCAGGCTGGCCCTGAGCTCACTATGGTGCCCAGGCAAGCTGCCGCAAACTCAGCAATCCTCCTGTCTCTGCCTCCCGAGTGCTGGGATTATAGGTGTGAGCCACCACATCCGGCACTGTGGTATGCGGTGTTGATTGTTGGTGGGCGTGTCTCCACGCCCAGCATTATATGTGGTTACCAGGGATCAAACTCAGGACCTTGAGTTTGCGAGGCAGGCACCGGAACCACTGAGCTAACCCTCTGGTCCTGTGATTTCATTTTTTAAGAAAGAGTTTAAACTAAAATGAACTCGGTGAGACCATCAGCTCTAGATGTTCTTCACTCTCAGGTTGAAATCCTCCTAAAACCCACCCTTTGTTTCCTCTGCTAGTGCTGCCTAGAACATGCTTTGAATCTCCTTTGGCTGTTAAGATAACCAGTGTAGCTGGGTTTCAGACTATCCATTGCCATACGCCATTCAGCTTGAAGAATGTATTTTAGAATTCATATTTAAAGCGATAACTCTTGCCTAACACACATTATGAAATGGAGTTGTCAGGGGTGAGGTTTGGGGTAGAGACCTTGCTTTTTTCTTGGTGTCTTTGTTTGACTGGCCTTGGCATTTATCATGAAGCTGTCTATATCCTTCCTTCCCTTCCTTTGGAAATTAGAGACAAGCAGAGTAGCAAATTGTGGCTGAGCAAACAACACTGAATGTAGAGACTGTGGGATTTTGGTCCTAGATATAACTCGGGGTAACCTGTGTTCTGGGGGCTCTAACTGACATTGTTAGGAGAGCCATGTAGGTAATTGAAACGGACTAAGTGGATCATTGGGGAATTTGGAGACCAGCTTGGGCAGTGTTTAAAGGGAGTCATCACTTCTGCGCTGCAGACAGTTGTTGTTAGGACTTGGGGCCATCTTGTTAGATTTTGAGTTTCGTAGAGGTGCCAGAAAGTAGTACTCTTGTAAGTACTAAGAGTGGTCTTGAGTTTATTTTGATGTTTGTTTATTTTACCCGTTGGGAAAGGGGAGAGAAGGGAAAGAAGGCCGTCTGCGGAATACATTTATGTTTTCTGGGCACCCGGCTGATTTTCTCAGCAATTGAAAAGCCATCAAACAATCACATTGCACCACAGTGGGCTTGGGAGGGAGGCAGGTGCTCCTGCTCTGTGACCACCAAAGAATGACAGCTCTTGACCAGAGCAGTTTCAACAGCGTGCATCTCAGCCCTCGAAGCTCCGCCCTCGCAGACATTAACATAGAACAAGAGCCTTGTTTGGGTCAGTGGGCCTGAACCTCATTGTGTATCCCCTGGACAATAAAATTAAGTCTAAAAACTCATGTAGTGTTGTGCCTGCTCTGAATTGTTCCCGTCTTGTCTTGCTGGTTCTTTGAGTCTGCCATGTTAATAAAAATAAAGCCTCACTGCAAGTGAATCTGAGTTGTCCCTGAGCGGAGGTTCAGCAGAAGTAATACCTTTACCTTTGCCCCTTGATGGGAGGGTTGACTTGAATCTTAAACTCCTGAGTATAAGACTTGAGCCTACTTTTGGCCTTCTCTGTGTGTAAGGTTTTGATTTTCCTTTTGAGGATGTTTCCAAAAACCCAAGGTGGCTGTTTTTAGACATGGGTATCAACTCATCTTTGGGGGCTCCAGAGGTGTTTAAATTTTAAGACCTCATAGGTAAAAATTTTGCAGTTGCACATGTCTTTCTACCCTCTTTGCATGGGCTTCTCCCACAGAGAGGTGTGGGGATGCACACCTACATAAAGGAGACAGGTGTAAGTCTTTTTTCTTGAAACACTGGCTTATGAGGCTATTGTTTGACCTTTAGAGTTACCACCCCAAAAGTGGCCTGGAGTTAGCACTTAGATTTTTACTTGGGGCTGTGACAGTTCTTCCAGTGAGGGACCCTCCCCCCATTTGTCAGTGGCTGGATAACTTGACAGATATGCAAATGAGACCCAGTGCCTTGCCTTCATTAAGTGGTTGCGGATGCTCTGTTCCATTTTTTGTTTGTTTCTAGAGTATTCCATGACCACTGGGGCTTTTGGTCCTGGTATTGACAATACTGTATCCCTCCCAAAGCCATTTCCCCATCCCTGTGCCTTTCTCCAGCATATCAGACCATTTCTAAATTCCTGGTGTTTTAATTACTGTATTGTTCATCAGGCTAAATTATATCTAATAGGCTGTGTGTTGTATCTTTTTGTTTCAATGGATTGAAACAAAATTCAAAGGATTGTTGGGAGTATTTTAAAAAAACTCCATTTAAATGAAGGTTTCTCATTTAAAACACATATAAAAATTCTTTAAGATGTCTTTTATTCTGAATCTCTTTATCTTCCTTCACAAGCTTTCTGAGAATAAGTAGTGCATGTTGAGGTTTATCTTCGCTTTTATGTGCTCTAGCCACATGCTTAACATTGAGCACATTTGAGTTGCATTTCATTGGGCTTTCACAATCCTTTTATAAAGGGACTGATCTGTTAACATCACCCTCTTTAGATCTAGCAGACAGGATGTTCTTCCATACAAAGAAGTGCTTGCAGTCTTTCTGGCCAGCCAGTAAGTGAATGATTTCAGGCCTGGTGGGCAATACTTGTGTCCATGCGTAACACAGCCTGACCACAGTAGTAGGCAGCTGCATGTAATTCTGAACTCCACTCATTGAACTGTAATAAAACAATATAAGCACTGCTTGGGGGGAAGATTGGATGCAGTTATCCTTACACAAGGCTCAAGCATATGAAAGCAGTGCTGGCTGACAAGAGGATTTTGAGATTTGATTTTGATTGAATTGCAGAATTGAACAGGCCAGGAATGTCAGTGGAAGGCTAAACGCCTGTAGTGCCATAAAGTTTTATTCATGTGCGGCTTTCCAATATCAAGTAGATGGATTATGGGAAAAGGTGTCAGGGGACATGAAATGGAAGCGCCCAAAACATAAAAGGAGGCAGGAGGGGAAAATTACTTCTTGCTTAGTATATAATTAGGTCTTCAAAAAATATCCTCTAAAATTATTTATTCTTCTGTGAAAGGGAAAACAAAACGACCAACTCATTATATCACTCACTCTTGTAAGAACAGTTGAATTTTGCAGGACTTAGGAGTTTCTCTTCCACCACTGTTTAGTAGTGTTCCAAATTAACATAGGATGATGGGCTTTCTCTAAAAGGATGAGCAGAACTATTTCATGTTACAGTGCTGAGAACCGCGGTAAACTGTGCTAGAAATGAGAGAGCCGTGTGCCACACATTGTGACACATTATCTTTTTTTTTTTTTTTTTGAGACAGGGTCTCGCTTTGTAGTTCAGGCTGGCTCTGAGCTCACTATGTAGCCCAGGCAAGCCTCGAACTCAGCAATCTTCCTGTCTCTGCCTCCCGAGTGCTGGGATTACAGGTGTGAGCCACCACGCCCAGCACTGTGGTATGTGGTACTGATTGCTGGTGGGCATGAGTCTCCACACCCAGCACTGTATGTGGTTTCTGGGGATCGAACTCAGGACCTTGCGCTTGCGAGGCAGGCGCCACAACCCCTGAGCTAACCCTCTGGCCCATGACACATTATCTTATTTCCTAGTTCTGCATGACGTGGGATCATACGTGAATTTCGTGGGACAACTGCTGTCAAAACTCACGTGACATTAGAGGCTGCCATCACTGGCCACACGCAGGGGCACTGTGCAGGTTGGGTGGGAAGGGCTGAGATTATTATTATGTTGTCTCTGGGTTCTTCATGAGCAGGGTTTCCATTGGGATCATTAGGGAAATATGCCTAAAAATTACTGGCATGGAGGGAGAAACACCTGTAATTTTTCAGTTTGAGTCTTGCTCGGTTAATATTTCAAAACCGAGTGGCTTCAGTTAAAGAATCAAAATTGGGAACATGCGCACTTCGACTCTAGTATGCCGGTGTGGGTTTTCTTTGTCTTCCACCTACCTTGTATTCTAATTTATTATGGATTTCAAAACAAGCTTATTTTTAAATGAGGCTTCACGAAGTAAAAGTAGTAAACTTTCAGAAAGGAGATTTTCAACGCAAAGGGCCAAGGTTTCTAAAACCCCTTTTCTTTGGATGCTAAGCTTGTAGCCATGTTGGGAAAGAAGTGTTCTGCCCCATTACCGAAGTTTCCATTCTGAGATTTTTTTTTTAAGGCTTTTACCTGTCTGAGAATCCATGGGTCTATAGTAGGCTGTAGGTAAGGTGTATTTAGTTATATTTTATTATTGTTTAGTTTTTCTAAAAATAAGCTCTATGAATATTTATCTAATCAAATAATGATTCATTTATACACAGAGCTTGAAAAGGAAAAGAAGTTCTCCAGCCGAGTGGTCAGATCTCATGATCAGTAAGTGACCTCTTTCAGTTTTGCTTGTGTCCTGTTTCTGCAGGTAAAATAATGATAATGATAATAGTAATAATAGTAATGTCTGAGAATGGGCTTTTCTGTTGTTTGTAGGATGGATTCTAATTTGTGTGAGAGAGGATAGAAAAACAGTCGTTGGGGGTTGATGAAGGAAAATGCTCACAAAGTGGCAAAAACCTGCCTTTGAACTTAGTAAGATTCTCGGAAATTGTTTCTTGCCCAGGCTGCTCCCCTCCATAAAAACCGGGTCTTTAGAAGAGAAATGTGTTACAGTGTTGCCCATCGGTTTACATCTTGGAGCCTCCCTGCAAGTTATTGCCACACACAAGTGCAGAGAAAATGGCATTTCATTTCGCAATCTCTCTTAAACACTGGATTAAGGTGAGGCAGGCATAGAGCCTGGGGTGCAAGATTTAAGAAGATATTTGCACTCAGGTACTATGTCCTTGAACATAAACAGCCCTGAGAACTAGCAAGTCTTAAGTTTTACATCCTCGTTGCCTTGTTTACTTCTCTTATTTGGACCTTCTTATGTTTTTGCAATAGAAAAAAAAAATCCACAATATAGTAAAGCACCTTTGTTTGTTCTGTAACCTACTATATTTTTCATACCAGAATTTTTAAATGATCTTACGATACTGTTGGATTTCAGTTTCCAGAGTAGCTTCTCCAAAGTGGTGGGCATTCTGTTTCTGAACTAAAAAGTAATTTTGTATTAGGTCTGGTCATAACAGGTATTTTGTTCTTTGATCCCACTGGAGCTAAGGTTTGACATTAGCTAACCAACTTTGCATGCCACACACCTTATTAAGTTGTACATTTCCAAGTGCTCTCTGTGAAAAAGACATGCGCTGGCATTACCAGCTTGGAGTTTGCTAGGCAGGTTTCGAAGGATTAATACTTGGTGATGATTTGGTTTGAAATTATGGAAGTGGTAATTTAGTATTCAAAGCAGAGAAGCCTGTACCAAGCATCATAAATGGGGACAGTAATGCAGTGGACAGGAAGGAGTTTTGCTACCAACACGCACCGCAGCCTCTGTCTACTATTTATTTAGGAGTGTCTGGTGAAGGGCTGTCCTTGAATTACTCCCATTTCATCCTTGGGAAAACTGAGTTTGGGCCATTCCATGATAACCCACTGGTTTATAGAGAAGGGTATGGCTTCTTGGAGAGATGACATCATTTGCCCAAGTGTATAGTTCAGGAGAGCCCAGTTTGGCCAAAGCTGTTAGTACCAAGGCTTTTCAGCACTACATAATTCTGACTCAGTCCTACGAATTGTCCAGGGGCATTGTTCTTCCCACAGCCCACCTTTGGGAAGCAGTATGGGAATTATTTTGGATATCATTTAGATCCTAGGAGCTGGCAGTCTTCACAGCATTCAACTTGCCCATACTAAGCTTTTTGAGAATCTAATGGAGCAGTTCTTGCACATTTCTTGGTAGAAAATGTTCGAAGAGGTGTGTGTAAGGGGAAGGCAACTCCTGTGTCTGGCCAAGGGATCAAGATCTCTCGATAGACTAGGGGGTTCCTGGTAGTCCTTGCAATCGCGTTCTTAGCATGAGCCTGTTTCTGCACCAGGGTTCTCTTCCCAAGGCTGGTGACATTCACGTTCCTCAGCAGGGAAGGATCCACTCCTGAGGGGTTCCATGCGGTCTGGCACTGTCTGATGTGTGGTGTGCATGAATGAAGCCTCTCTCCTAAAAGCTGAAATCAGTTTGAGAAAACTGGAAGAATGAGTCATTTGAGGCTCTGTGCTCCAAACATGTCTACACTTGTCTCTGGCAGCTTCTTAAGCACTGAAATTTCTCTCTGATCTTGAGTAGGACAAAAAAGAGAGAAACAATCCTCCACCCCAAATTCTGGTGAGTATACAAGTTTAATAAAATTTTATTAAGAAGTGTAGTTTAGGGGAGGGTGCAACTTCTGTCTGTTGTCACATGTGCCTTAACAGGTGAAGTACACTGAGCCTTGACCAGCTTCCTCCTAATAACTTGATATCAGCACAGAGCCTCATCACACTCCCAGGTTTGCCTGTCTGATGGCTTTGTGGTCACTGGACGTAGTCTTTGGTGACTTCACCTCTCCAGAGTGAAACAGGTGGTACAATGGAGGCAAGAGATATTTGGGTTCTGTAGAATAGGGCTGCTTCTGTTTGTGTTCCTTTGGGATGATTCCTTTCGGGTCTCAAACATGGTACCTGACTGCCAGCTGTTAGTCACCTTTCTGTTACTGTGACAAAATGCCGGAACTAAGTGGCTTATGAAGAGAAAATATTTATTCTGGCTCATGCTTTCTGAGGTTTCAGTTCATGGCTGCTTGGCCCTGTTGCTGTAGGCTTGTAATTGTGGCTAAAAGAGCTCTGTTCACTTTAGTTGCTGCTGAGAGGCAGAGAGAGAGAGATGGGAGAGGGCTGGGGTCATGTCCTCTTCGAAGTCACACCCTAGTGATTTCCCTTCCTTCCAGTGGCCACACTTCCTAAAGTTTCCATTGCTTTCTGCTAGTGCCTCAAGATAACAGCCAAACCTTTACCTCATGAGCTTCCAGGGGACACTTCCCATTTAGACTACAGTAGATCCACAGTTAACGCCCACACTCTGGTTATTTATCTTTTAAGTGGCTATTATTGTTTGAAAGCTCATTGAAGTAACCCTCCCAAATAACTTGGCACCGTTCAATGCAGAGGGCTTGATCATATAGTAGCTTAATACAGATAATCATTATTGGTGATGTGCAGGTACAGATAGAAGTACTCAGACCATGAAAATAATTTTATCTGCTTTGTACAGTGTTGTAAATACAGGGTTGTACAGAAAATATTTGAGTGCCCTTTCATACTTGCTGAGATTTCCTATGCAAAGCCCTGACATCTGGCTCGATACGTGGACTTAGCAGCTCCTGTCTTGTGCAGGTCCCATGGTGCCCCTTGGATGGGCTTCTTGAAGCTGTCTGGTAGTGACAGGGGCCGCCCCCCTCTGGCGCTGGTTCCCTGCCCGCTTCCTTCTTTAAGTGGCCACCTGGCCTCTGGCCATTTGCGTTTGCAGCCCTGATGGGAAGCGTGTCCTGACATACGTGTATCAGTGCACACGCCAGTGTGGACACAGTCAGGATTAACAGTCGTTCCTGCTAAGGCGTGTGTGGCTAGATTTCTGGAAAGTGCCACTTTTTTAATCCCTTCAGTGATTTAAACTTTCTGGAAACGGTGCATCCCATCTAAACAATGGCACCCATAGAAAAACACACTCATTGGAGAATTACAAGCCATATAATTTTGTCTTTAAATTCTTATGAGTGAATTGTAAGAACATGACTTCATAGGAACCTCTGAGACATTACAGCGTTTTAATAACACCTTCCTGCTACATGTAATGCTTCATTTTTACTTTTATTAATTTAATTTTTTTGGTGTGTGGCAGTAGGTGCCCTCATCCCCGGCTCTAGCTTCACACCGCTGTTCCTGGGGAAGCTGCCCGGCCCCTCCCAGTGCAGGCAGAGGTCCCGGGGCATGTCCTGTCTGCGAGGAGTTTACGAGGCTTCACCCACTCCTTCACTTTTGAACATGCTTTTCCCCTGCTCGTTACCCTCCCGCTTCCTCCTGGGCTGCCAGCAACACATTATATTACCTCCATTCCGCAGCCAGAGCTGCCGCCGCCACTGTGCCTCAGCCTGCATTTCCAGTTACTTAGAAAAAAGAATCAAGGATGCCCACAAGTGACAGAAGCTTTTATGGAAGCCAGTGAGAGGAACATGGCAGAGCCCTCCATCTCTCCACAAGAGGCGGGCTTCT
>PVIC010012666.1:17340-39400 GCA_004025085.1 Thryonomys swinderianus | reverse complement strand
TCATAGCAGCTCAGTTCGTGATAGCTCAATCTTGGAAACAACCCAAATGTCCATCAACTGGAGAGTGGATAAAGAAGATGTGGTTTTTTTTATAAAATGGAGTATTACTCTGCCATAAAGAATGACAAGATCGATCCATTTAGGTGCAAATGGAGACACCTGGAGGATATACTAATAAGTGAAAATCAATAGATCACAGATAGACAATTCCCGGATCTTCTCTCTGGCATGAACACCTGTAGATGCAAATGAGTTCTAGAAAGTAGGACAGCTTTTATAGAGTGGAATATTTCTATAGGAAACTTGGTGTGGGAATGTGATGAGGGGAAGGAATAAATATGATACAGAAAGAAAATAAAAGAGCATGTATAAGGTGGGAGGAGGGGGAGTGGGTAGGGATATGGGTAAAAATGAGAATTAACTTGTGGCATATACTGGTACAAATTTCCCAATGTTGTATGTGATTTTGAGATGTATATAAATTGTACCAATAAAGAATTCAATTTAAAAAAAGAAATTAGTCTGATTATTTCTCTTGCTTTCTTATATCAAAATATCAAATTCAGAGCCAGGGATTTAGCTCAGTTTAGCCACCACTCGGCTTGGAAGGGCAAAGCTGTAAGTTGGATCCCTGGTACCACATAAAACATACACACACACATACATACATACCTAAATAAATAAATCGAGTTTACCGTCATGCTATGATGGATAATTACTTGTCTTTTTCGGAAGCTCCGCAGGAATCCTCTGCTCTATGTAAAGATCCCAGTCAGACTCTGCTAGATGGCCTTCAGCGGGTGGGCTGACTGGTGAAAAAGCGCAGGAGGGAGGAGAAAAGCACATCAGGGGTGGACAGAGTCACAGCGGCGGGTCCGGTGGTAATGAGCACCTGGCCTGAGCTGTACTCGGGATTCTGAGACACCGGCGCGAATCTGCTGACACAGAAGGCAGAACAAGCAGGACACAGGGGATGGAGCTACGAAGCAAGACTGACAGATATGTGGTTAGGAATGGGTGTACCTGAGGCTCTGTGGTGCATGGTTCAGCTTCTGGATTGAAGAAACAAAAAACAACGAGGTGATATAAGAACAGTCGAGAGGTACAAGAGAGGAGTATACGCGTGAAAATCCACTGTAAATTTGATTATGCAAACATGCTACCCGTAGGTAATATTTTTGGTTAAGTCCTCTTACATAGATCTGAGACCATTTCTTGTATGGTAATTTGCCCAATATGTACCTGGAATCCACTTTATTTTGAGCATGGATACCAGAATAAAACTTTAAGTGGAAAGTATAGAGGCATAAGTCCTAATTCATGGGGGGGGGGAATCTCTGTAGATACCACACTATACTAATAAATGAGGACTTGGCTCCTGGATTTGAAGAACAAATACAGTCAGTCTTACATGGATTGCTTCTGGAGTAGCGAAGACTGCATGTTTTTGAGATGGACAATGGCTCTTTCCCCTAATTGAATGAAATGCCTGTGGCTGATGAGTTCAAAGAAACAAATATGTCCAAACTTAAGGCCTGAGAGTTAACTATTGATCGATTTTTTCCCAGGTTCCAAATACCTCTGTTTTAAAATTCTGCCTTTGACACCATTGGGCAGTATGAAGTATGACTGCTGGTCATCAAAGAGGTACAGATATTTAGAGGACACCAGTAAGAATGCCTCATCTTTAAAATTAAGGAGTTACAGCACTTGCAGGATTTATATTGTAAAGATTAAATAAGTAAGTGTATACCACACTACCTATTACATAGTGGAGTGTTGATAGATGCTACTTATTTTTAAAAGATTAAAACAGCTTAATGTCCTTAAGATAGCTATATTGCCCATCTATCTGATGCCATATATTTCTGTACTGAGGCATATTGTGACTATTGAGGATAACTCTACACAGTAAGAAAGTTCAAAATGCTACTGTAAGCATACATTGTCCTCCAATAAGGTTAAACCATCTTTTCTATATTAATACTCTGCTTTTCCACAGCATGGACCCAATACACATTCTGGGCAGAGGGAAGTGGAGCCTATTTTTCATACTCATGATCCATACTGACATCCGTGTTTGTCTCTGCCCAGTTCAGAAAGCTCAGCCAGCTGTCCCTCTGAAGCTTCCAAGAAAAAACTACATGAAGTCTGCACATCAGAAACTGGCAGACTTCTTGTCTAAAGGATCAAATACCACAGATTTTAGTCTCCCTCCTACACCCTTCACTCTTATACTGTGATCAGAGCAGCTGGAGACAAAGCATAACTAGATGCAATGAGTGTTTCAATGGAAGTGAATCCACGTCAGTGGTGGATGCGGATTTCCATTCTCTTTCTTCAGTTATACCAACCAATGAATTTTACTTTTTTATTGGTACATTATGTGTACCCATCCCAAATACACTCCACATTGAGAATTTACACCAGTATATGACAAAATTTAATTCTCATTTTTCCCCTTCCCCTACCACCCCACCCCTGTATATAGAAGCTTTATTGCCTTTTATTTAGCCATCAATTTTTCTCTTTCCTCATTATTTACCCCTAAACTCTATTGCCCTTTGAGTATTGACTATTTCACAATATCAGTCATGCATTCTAGAACACATTTACAGTTTCAGTTTCTCATACCAGAGAAAAGAGACAATATTTACACATCTGTGACCTATTTCACTTATGAGTATATCCTGAAGAAATGTCCATTTGAGTACAAATGATTCAATCTCATCATTTTTATGGCAGAGTAATACTCCATTTCCCCAACCAATGAATTTTAAAATGCCAAGTCAGGAATCTGCAGTAATGAACAGAACAGTTCTTTAATGAGCTGAATTCAGAAAAATGTAGTCTGGCTTCATGATGCCTCAAATA
Organism: Thryonomys swinderianus; assembly: GCA_004025085.1. Classification (NCBI taxonomy): domain Eukaryota; kingdom Metazoa; phylum Chordata; class Mammalia; order Rodentia; family Thryonomyidae; genus Thryonomys; species Thryonomys swinderianus. The sequence continues at coordinate 36,526 of PVIC010012666.1, read as the reverse complement.
CTTGAAAGCAGACATGAGCTTATAATTATTTGAGGCTTTCTATAGGAATATGATCACCACTGAGAATATAAAATTATGAACAGATTCACACCATTGATGGGGAAAGGAATGAGTTCCAATGAGTAGGAGACCCGGATACATCACTGCCGTACACTTTCGAACGTCGACGCCTGTTAATAGAATTAAGTCTTTGCCGTTAAGAAACTTAACTTCAACCAAATGGAAACTTCCTCTAAGAGCCAACTTTCAAATTGACTGCATTTGTACTTATCAGAGAAGTCCTCTCAGTAAGGGAATGAAGAGATATCAGTACAAGTGTGATTATACTTTTACTTTAATCATTTATTTTCCAAGAAATTCATTTGTTTGAAACATTAATTATTTTGGCTTGTCATGAGCATTATTTAAGGTATTAGAAATACAATGATCCACCACAGTAATGCATGCCCTGTGCTCCCATATTGTGTCCATACTTTATGATCTGAATAGAATTGTTGGACTTTTCTGAGGTTCAGCATTTTCTTCTACAAATTTGCAAAAAAAAGTCTTACTTTTTGTGAGGATTTCTCGGTTATTTTTGAAGAATGAGCTCATACAAACGAGGGAGATACTCGACACCTAGAGCATAGTGCCCCCTTCTCATACAACTTGACTCGTATTTTGTCATTACTCCGAACCTCAGAGTCTACAGATCAGGAAAACATTATATGATCTGTCCAATAGAGATAACATTTATTGTATTAGTTAAAGCTATAGAAAACTATAAATGTATTACTGAAGTAAACATTTTAACATGCTGTGATCACTGTCAATATATAGTTATAGGGTGATGAAATGAATAGTATCGAAGTTATAGAAAAAACAACTTTAATGACAAATAACCACTACAGATACAGAAAAATCAGAAAACTGATAATTGGAGATTTATGACAAGACCAGACAGTACCTAGAGAGTGCTGCAGCTTACACAGATATCGCTCTGACTGCATAGAACTAAGGAAACATGTCTGACTTTAACTCTTTGAGCTCATGATTGCTAGGTCAGGTGAAAAGGATTAGTGTCCTTTATAAATGCTTCCACCCCTGGATCCTGAGCTCTTTGGAGATGAATTCTTCTTAACTCTCTCTTAACTGCTAATACTTCTAGTATACTGAAAAAAATTAAAAGAGAACCCCAAAGCCTTTGTTGAGTTGCTTCAATAGCCTTATAAATGTGCTTCGCTAACTTGCCAACTTCTAAGTGTTTTAAACAGTTCTCTAAAAAGCTTCTTCAGAATGCTTTTCACTCTTCAAATGTTCCATCATTACGAAAAATGAATTGGGAACTCAGGTTTATGTAACCTACTCAAAATTACATTTTTATTGATTCTAATTATTTTAGGAGTAACATTATATAGATAGGATCATGAGATCATTATTAATATCACTTCTGTGATTGCTAAAGTTATTATCTAAATTTAATTTGATCGCATTCATGAAACCATCGGTCTTGACCTTTTGCTGGTGGACAATCCATTTCTACAAAGTCGAGCCAAATTTGGGAGTAGAAGTCTATGCTGTTTAAATCCATCTCTAGCAGATCTGCCATGGTGGCCACCTGGTAGATGTTCCAGGTAAGCGAGAGTAAGGATGACCAAGTAAATAGTTAACTGTCACTCTGAACATGCCACCTTGTACGACTGGTCATCTCAAGCCTTCTAAATTAGAAGGAAAGTCACTTCACACACAAACATCTTTCATATCTAATACTCATACAGCCTCTTTAGATCTCTTTGTTCCAGGATTCTGATCATTTCTTTCCAAGTCAATGGCCAATACTCATGAATCAAGGGGACTTGTACACCCAACAAGCAGACATAATGCTAGTTAAAGATCTGTCCACTAAGACCTTTTCCTATCATCTCAACCTTTCAATAACACTCCTGGTTGGAGCCTAGAGACTATAGAAGTCTTTAGTTTGTGGGTGTTAGAAATAAAGTGGGATCATTGGTAATGCAGATGCAAGAGGTTCTGCTGTTTGATGTTTGTATAATTTTTGTCTTATGTTTTGGAGATAATGTCATAAATGTAAATTAAAGGTAGGAAAGCAATGTAACAAGGTAGTAGTTGGTAAGATTGTGAGCTAACTGCTCATACACTCATGAAACTTAACTATAATTACTAGGCAAAGATAACTGTAATCTATTGTATATCAGTTGAGAAAGAATTACTGCTGGCCATGTTTGGACCTGATGATTCACACGGCACTCATTGAAAGAAGTCCACATTAGATTGCAAAGCCACTAGCATCCTATAATTGTAATTTCAATCTCTGAAGTATATAATAGTACATCAGAATTTTTTATCAAAAGGAATAGTGGCTTTGGGTCCAACTGTAATTAATGATTGTCTGACTAGAGCATATCAAAGGAATCATTTTAAAGACATTTTCTGTGTTTCATTGAATTTAACTCATAATATACAAGTGGAAAGGCTGCTTAGATTTCGGAAGCTGAGTTTGATACAGATTATTTTTAATCTGTTAGAGAAATGAAATCTATTTTTTCAAAAGGAAAATGGAAAAGGGATAGGGTTAAAAAAGGGAAAGAAAAATTTTGATGTAAAAAAAAATGAAGCTCATGTATACACGGGGTGGAAGGTTGTAGGGAGGGCAGGAAAATGGGAAAAAATGAGACTAAGAGGTATCATGTACTGGTACAAACCCTCAATGTTAAATGTGATTATACTGCATATATAAAAGTACCAATAAAATCAATTAAAATGAAGAAAATTGAATTAAAATGAAAAAATGTCAGTGTTATGGGAAACTTAGAAAATGAAGTACAGTTGCAAATTCAAAGAGCCTTATGTATGATCTTTCCCAACCCAAAACATCACTAAAACCTGCTCTATTTTTTCTGATTTAATGAAAGATAGCACATTGTAGATAAGTTTACTTGTCCTCAGAAGGAAAATGCCAACATCTTCCACATCACTGGACTCTTAAGATATGCAGGGAGAAATGAGCCACAGACTTTTTCAAGTAGTTTACCTCCCTTTCACAGATTCCAGATCTTATCAGAGAATTCAAGTTTCTTTCTATTTTCTCTTCATCAGATTTAAATACTTAAATGATGCAAATAGTATTCTCATGATCTGTTTTGTGGAAAGAATACTTAATCCAGATTCTTCTGGAAACTAAAAAAGAAAAAAAAACAGGAACAAGAAAAGGAAACTAATTTGGGATAATTTCTCATGTCCTTATCAAGTCAAAGCGATGCCTTTTAATTTTTTAATTAACTAGAGGAAAGTTTCTTTACTGAATCAATAGCACCACACAGAGTGTCAAGAATTGGGTTTAATTTCTCAGTAAAACATTGTGTTTAGAAGCTGTGACTTCACCTGTCATTGACTAAAGTTATGACAACCTCTGGCCATATCCCAAAGTCCATCTATACTTCATACAGGGTATTGGGGGAAATTAAAGGTAGATGTAGCACAGCAAAGCACTTCTGATTTTTATTATATGTTCATGCTTTTGATGCAGAATGAATTAATTCATCATTGGAAGCTGTTCAAGATTTTGATGGCAGTCCTAATTTCGTCAGGATGTTGTACTGCTTTCACAGCACAGTCTTGGTAGGCTGAGTAATTCCATGCTACTTCTCTTTGTCTTTTTGTCACAGAATAGCTTTGATTGCCTGGGCCAGAAAGCCAATGCTGGGTTTTGACAATGGGAGATCACTGGCTGGGTCTTCAGCTGCTCTGAGCCTGTTATCAAAAGGATTTGGACCAAAGTCCAATGTCACCTGATGACTGTACAGCCTTTTACTTTGATGGCTTTAGAATCAGAGCCAATATCTAAGGATCTCTTGAAATCTTTGACATTTTTATTTTCACAATACATAAACAGTACTATTAGAAAAGCAAAAAATAAAAATAAATAAAACAATAGCTGCAGCAACAAATCACCCATGTGTAATTAAACAGTGTTTTGAGGATGATTTATGGAAAACCATTCACAGAATAAAAGAGAAGGAAAATTTTTTTTGAGAAGGAAATTTTAAGTTCTTTTATGAAGCTAGTTTAATGCTAACAACACAATGTGGAAATATCTTAAAAGGAAGGAAAATTACAGGCTTATCTTCATTTAACTATAGCAGAAAAAATCTTTCTTTGTCTCTATAAATTATACCATGGCCCAGTTGAGATTATTCTTGAAATACAGAATTGTTTTAACATTCAGCAATCATTTTTGTCACATAGCAACCTGACATGTATAGATTTATTCTATGCCTTAACTGTGGTTCAGATAAAAATTCATCAAGCACTTGTCATAAAAATTATTTCTGTAAACTGAAAATATATGTGAATTTTCTTAATTGAAAATTGAGCAATGGTTTTCTTTGATAATAAAATACAGAAAACTTTCCTTCTAAGATGTTTATAAGGAAACCATGACCACAATTATAATTTCCTTCCAAATTTGTTCTAGAGATTCTACAAAGCACAGAAGCAGAACAAAAACATGCAAAATATGAATAAATAAAATTCATAAGTTTTGTGAAGAACAACAATTTCATTAAAACACATGGAATTATATGCATAGAAAGTCAAGAAAGGATTTCATAGCAATTAAAAAATTAATGAGTAAACTTGGCAAAGTTATCAGATACAGTATCAATATACAAAAATCAAGAATATTTCTGTATACCACAATTAGCACCATCATATTTTGAAATTAACAATTAATGTACTGTGTCATCACAAATAAGAACATTCATAAAATAACTTTATGACTCATATTCAGAAATCTATGGGGCAATACTGAAAGAAATGACTGAACATCTAAATAAAGATGTATTTATAAATTAGAGAAATGTAGTGCAAAGATAGCATGTTTTCCTAGACTTATTAATTGGATTAAAGTGATTCTCATTAATATTTTAAGGTACTTGTATGGCACTTAGGAGGCTTGTCCTAAGATCTGTATGGGAAACAGTTAAGCACTGTAAAACAATTTTTGGAGAACACCGTGGAAAGCCTTATTTTCCCAAGTATCAGTGCTTTTCATAAAACTAAAGACAAAGATGGTATCAGTGCCACGGTAGGAGGCAGATGATAGGGGCTGCAGAAAAGACTCAGGTGAAATGTTAGACATATTCAGACATTTCATTTATGGCACTTGAGTCCAATGGGTAAGGATATTTTTTAATACATATTCTTGGAAAAGCTAATTATAAATATAAGGACAAAATTGAAATTTGACTTTTTCACACTGTATAAGCCAAATTATTTTCTCAGTGTACTGTAGATGTGAATGTCAATGAAGAACACAGTTTCTGTATAATATAATAATTCAGTTTCAACTTATCAAGATAGTCAAATATTTACAAGAACACATAAAATGCTAAAAGTAAAAATGGATTGATAAATGAGTTCCCTTAAATTAGTAATTTTAGGAAAGTTATGTAAATCATAGTTCTCTTGATAAATACAATCAATAGAACATTTAACAAGAGGAATATTAAATAGCTTATTTAAGGTGGAGGAATGGTTTATTCTGTAATAATTTAGATAGTAAATATTAAAATCATAATCAACACAGGAGATTCCAAGGGAGGTCAGAGATGTAGATAAATGAGCATATTTGTGCAGAGTAGGTGGATGTACATAGTACTACTGCTTTGGAAGCCAGTGTACTACAACCCAAAAGACACAGAAGGAACCCCATGGTATCAGCTAGCACATCTACACATGACAGATACACATAAATGTCACTGCTATGAGGCATGTGTCTTGTCACATGCACTGTAATGTCTCCGTATGTTAAGTGATGCAAATATTCAGTACAAAAGGTTAAAATGTTTTAGTAAATTTACTTAAAGAAGTTACACATGGAAGTATGAGTGAGTGAATTCGGGCCTTTCAAGAACACACAGCTGTTTCATAAGCAAAATGTGGAGCAAAAGAAGACTCATTTTCATTTCTTACAGAAAAACTTCAGATATCACACATTATTGTTTCATACAGAGTTCCCAAAACAGGAAATCTAAACTTGCAGAACTCTGAGTTGCAAGCTAAGGTGATAGAGCAATAAAGAACAACCATGAGGAGCCTATCAGGAAAGCAGTGATTACCAGTGAAGAGGAAGGTAAGGGATGATCTTGGAAACAGGATGTTTTGTAGAAGTTGAGGTCTTGACCTAGATGATCGTCATGGAGGCATACACTTGTGATTAACGACGGAGCACTTTAAAACATCAGAAATGGCAAAGACCTGGTGTAACAGAAAGTAAAGTCCTGGTGTTCCTCCTTAGTGATTCAAGATTGGCAGAAAAGCATCACTAATATAACCATGCCAACCTTAGCTCTGGTTTCCAATGCAAATCATTATTGTTCTAATTTATTCCTCAAACAACTGTGAGAACTCCATTTTCTGTACAGCACTTTCTCCCAGCTCGGTCATGACTATATGCAGGAGGTAGAACCAGTAATTTTGGCTTCTTTGCTTATATCAGAATTTCCTCCCCTGACACATACATATTTTTTAAATATTTTTTCAAGAATTTTGCAGAACCAAATGAATGTTGCTTTGCATCTTCTCATCCCAGAACCTTCCTTGAAGTCGCTGAGGACTATTGAGATAGCAATTTGTGTACTGTATGTCAGGGAATCACCTTGAACATGTAATACACTTATCTCAAATGTGCTTAAGAGTGGGAGAATGGGCTAATCTACAATAAAATTTGTTTGAAAAATGTGCTAGAGAGCAGGGATTTAGCTCAGTGGTTCCAGCGTCTGCCTAGCAACCACAAGGTCCTGGTTCAATTCCTGGTACCACATAAACAAATGCTGGGTGTGGTGGCTCATACCTGTAGTCCCAGCATTCAGAAGGCAGAGGCAGGAGGATTGCTGTGAATTCAAGGCTTGCCTGGGCTACATAGTGAGCTCAGGGTTGGCCTGAGCTACAAAGCAAGAAGCTATCTCAAAAACTAAAAATAAAAATAAAATGTGCTTCCCAGCACTCGGGAGGCAGAGACAGGAGGATTGCTGAGTTCGCGGTGGCTTGCCTGGGCACCATAGTGAGCTCAGGGCCAGCCTGAGCTACAAAGCGAGACCCTGTCTCAAAAAAAAAATAAAATAAAATAAAATGTGCTTAAGAGACACTTGACATTCCGGAAATGAAACACATCTGTTCATAAATGATATTACAATTTTCTGTATGATTTCAGGTCACCCATTTGTACTACTTCATGATAACACACAGAGTAGAAATTTTCTGGGATCCAAATTTATGAATAAGTTCCATATACCTTTCAAGGAAATATGCAGTTGTTAAGTATTCAAACTTTCTAAAGAAGCTAATGTTTTATTAGATACCTATTTTTTTGGTTGTTGCTAGTCATTGATCATGTTTTGGACTTTGTAACTATCACTTGATTTTTTTCTGGAAATTTTGTGGTTTTCACTGTACAAATTCTATGATAGTGATTCTAGGACCACCGGTACCTAACAGTAGCAGAACTGAATGAAGCAATTACTTAGTCAATGATATATTATTTGTTCAATGCCAAATATCAAAATCTCTTTGACTTAAAAGTTTGAGTTTCAATATTATGGTTTGCTTTTAACTTTTTAAAAAATCTCTATTGGTATCATGATGACACTCGATACTGGAAATCTGTACCAGTATATGACATAATTTAATTCTCAATTTTTCCCATTCTCCTACCCACCCCCATCCCCTAAATACATGTTTTATTTCCCTTTTTTATTACCATCCCATGTTTTTATTTATCCTTTATTTCTCACAATTCCATCACATTTCCCTTTTGTTTTTAACTTCTAGTTGTGTGGTTAAGTCTTCTGGTCAGCAATAAACGCCACATTCAGTTCTCATCCAGGAAGTGGAGGGCAAAACTATAATCATCATAATGTATGTATAAAATATAACAATAGAGAATTTTTTTAAAAACTACAGAGACAGGCAACACAAAAAATAATTTTTTGAATTTCTTATAGCTCTCGAGGGTTTTACCAAATAAGCCTACTGTTCAAACTCCACGAGTTTGTCTTATCAACTCATTCTTACAAGTAAAGAAGAAAAACGTCAGCCAATAATTTTTCAAGATATCTTGTTTTTTCACGTTTAGGATTTTATGACCCAGTGAAGTCAGAAATTATAGCCAGTGTCCATTGAAGTGTAAAGCAGGTGACAGAACAGAGCTCTCACTTTAATGCCACACTGGCTTAAATTTGTAAAGACGTATTTATATTCTCAGTATTGTACATAATTTACGAGGAAAACTGTAACGAAATATTGTGAGTAACAGGATCATATGTGAGTTTTCACTGTGGCTGGTGACTACATGTGTGCCTCACTTTAGAAGCTGCCAGAAGTTAAGTCTTGGTGGTTCCCAGTCTCTATGACAAAGCTGAAAGCTGGATCACAGAAAAAAGGAGAGAAGGAGAAAAAACAGAAAAAAGAAAGAGGAAGACGAGAATGAAATGAAAAAAAAATCACTCAAGAAGGAGAAAGGGAATAAACTAATGTCCTTTATCTATAGTTTGTGTTTCATATCTACATTCCTCCCCATCTGTGTCTTCAGGACTTGGAACACAATGTATTTCGCTTGTCAGAATAAATTACCTTGATTATTCACACTGATGAATTCGAGGATTCACTCCTACTAATACAAAGGATTTTATAGTCTCCAGCCAGAGCTTCAGATCTAGGAAAGCACACAGACCACGAAGGTTAATTACAGTATCCCACTAATTGTGTTTCCTTGGCCTGTACCCCATAGAAACAATAGAGTGATTAAAGCTTGAAAACTCTTCACTGAATCGTTAAGTGAAAGAATCAGCATGAAGAAGGCCTCAGATGAAGAGAAATCATTATCTTTTCATATTTCACTGGAAAAAAAATATCTCTGAACAAACCCAGTGTATTCTTAGATTCCAGATCAAACTTGTAAATTTGAGGCATTCAGAATGTTAAGTAAAGTTAATAATGACGTCACCGTGCCAGTCTCGATGGAGACCAGTTTCCTCGTCGCCTTCCAGTGTACACCTTCACCCACAAATTATTTAGCATTTATTCAGGCTACGTTGTCATCCTACAGGAACAAAGTATGGCTATGGTTAAATGCAGCCAGATCTTTGAATAGAGTAAATTAGCACCGAAATTTAAAATACAAGTACGGACATTGTTTAAAATGGTGCAGAACTTTGTTTTTATTAAATACAATTTCACTCAGAGTCATGAAGCCTTAGCAATTTTTTTCCTATTAAAGTGCCAATAACACAGTTGGAAACGCAGCCAACTGAATACCAATTTTATCTCGCTGGAGATAACTGTTAAAAACAAAAGAACAAATGAAACAGTCCATTTCAAGGACCTAATTATTTTCAGCGGATTAGAGTGTGAATGGCGGCCATTTTCGCTTTATCCTGGTGCTTATGTAAACCAGCTTCGAGACTTAAAAGCACCGACTTACAGATGTCCTCAAGTGAAGTGTCTAAATGGTGTAATTTCAAAAATAAAAGACTTTGAATGCATAATTAGCTGGCTGTTCCTTATACACTCATTTGCTCTATCTGGCTTTGAGTTCACCTAACACCCTCTTTGAATGTATATGTCCTGTATCTATAAATAGCAATGTGGAACATTTACAAAATTCTGCAAGTAGGGACTCTGACCATTTCTATTCTTTGCAGTTGATGGCTTTCTATGCATACATTCAAATACTAAGCTAAGAAAAGTTAGCAGTTCCAGGTGCTGAAAGAGAAATTAATTGAATTACATTTCCACACTACATTTATTTATTAACTCGTCATTTTTTTTTCCCTGCTGAGCTTGCTTGGAGCAAGCATAATAATAACAGATCAGCTCTGGAAGCATAAGGGTGATAAGAGTGGGAAGCGTGTTATTTCTATGATCACATCTGACCTGTGTAGTAGGTAAAGTACAGGGCTATTCTGGTTCATAGATTACAAATGAAGACCAAGAATGGTCATGATAAGATTGTGTACCATTTTGCAACAGACTCAGAGTTCAAATCTGAGTTAGGATGATGATAATAAAATAAACCAAACAGCAAATCACTTTCCTGAGAAGTCTAACTGCACTTCTCACCAACTCAGCCAAGAGTAAGACTCCAGCAGCCTCAGTGTCACTGTCCCCTCTACCAGCTTGAAAGATTAATCCCAACTGCAAGTGGGTGGACCAGTGGACTAGTCAGTTTATACAGCATGTAGTAGCAGGTAGTTGTTGGCTTATATAAACATCCAGTAAATGCTGACAGTTTAAACAAGTCTTGTGATGCTCACCAGACTTACGATGCTTCAAAGCAGTTTCGTTCACTTATTTGGAAAAACCATAACTCAGTTAAGTCTTACTCTGATTTTGTACGTTGGCATCAGAGGAGGAAAGTAAGCCCACTGAGTGAGCGGTAATATCTCAGGTTGTGGCAACTTCTTCTTCAGTTCTCTAACTGCCAGCCTCACTTGGCATCTTCTGTATCTGCTAATAAAAGCAACAGGAAGCTGTTTTTGTTAGGGTCACAGATCTGCATATATAAAAAAAAAACACAACAGAAATTGGGGTCCAGTTTGCAACCACTGGAAAACTCATCTTTTTCTATTTCACCTCTTTGCAACTAGGGCGAGTAGCTAAAATCTGATCGACATCTTACTGTGAATGATTCATGGGCCAAGGATGAACTGCCAAAAAACATGTGAGAAAAAAGTTTGGTGTCCGTGAATATCTGTTTGGAACTCAGCGGTAAGCACTGTATTCCTACCTAAAGAGTAAAGTTGAAACATTGCAATAGATGTTTTATGGTTTTGCCAGTTTGAAGAATTAACACTTTGACTCTTGCAGAATACATTTACTTAGCCATATTCAGTATGAATACTCCCCAAAATTTGTTTCATTCAATATCTTCGTGATTTTTGTTCATATTAACATACTAAAATTTATTTCTATATTAAAGAAATTCCTTTCTTAAATAAATTTGTTTTAATAATTTTTCATCACTTAACTATAAAAATGCTTTTAAAAGTAAATATGGAATGAATGAATGCCCATTCTTAAATTCATTTACAAATATTGTAAGAAACTCATTTTTAATCTGTCTCATGGTGAGTGTGATGTAATTAAAAATGCACTTTGCTATTTTATTCAATAGTCAAGCTAGAGTATTTCTCATGATTACATATGTTCTGCAGCTCTTTCCCACCTCATATCTGGAGAGCACCGTGGCCTCTCTTCGGAGTGGAGACATCAGGGGACCATTTGGATTGAAGAAATAATATTTACAGAAGAATGAAAAGGGGAAGGAAGAAGTCGTGGTAATCTGGCATAGGCATGCTTTTTTGAACACAGGTCCTTTTTTTTTTTACAGAATTCAAATAGGGAGGAACGATATCAGATTCTAATTTTGAATATTGTCATTAGTTTCATAGCTGTTAAAACAGGCTCTGGGTTCTGTAGCCAAAAGAAACAGAAGACTGATTTTAATAATCATCTGAATAATTCTGATGGAATTGAAATCAAACCCACATTAATCACATTCAGAGAAACTCCAATGTGCTCTTCATTTATTGTTCACCCTCAGAAAAGGTGTTATACAGGTATTTATGGACAGGAATTGTAGCTTTCAGAGGGTGAAAGACAATTCTGCAGTGGTGGAGCTGCGTGCTTAGGTCAAAATTGTAGCCCAAGCACAGGTTTTCTGGACCTTCTGGTGGTTCTGTGGACTTCCTCCCACTCATAGCTCTATTTGCCGTGATCCAAGGTTTGTACTTATGTAAAAGCACCTCTCTTACCCTCTGAAGTTCTTGAAACAAAAACAGAACATAGCGTGCTTGTTTATTGTTGCCATGATTTCGGACACATAGCAGGTACATCCGGGCTTTGAAGTAGAGGGCTCCACTCTAGTTTTTGTTTTCTTTTGGCCAAGTTGCTTCGTGTCTCAACCACAGAAAAATAACTCCATGGAAACAAGCTGATCAGCCGTGGTAGCAAGAGATCCTGGAGGTGAACTTGGAATTAGTTTTAACTTTTATTGCCTCCACTCATACTCCCTTGGAATTTGACAATTTGAAGATATATTTTAGGACACAGCAGAGGACATTACTGTTTCAAGAGGTCTTTTCTGAAATGAATGAAACCTGAGGTGCTACTGTGATGATGACTTTTCCTCAACAAGAATCTTCTTGGAGGTTTGCAATTTTGAGAAGTGCAGTGGGCAAAAGTCTTTGTGCCTTTGGAAAGCCCTGCATTTCAGAAGTGGGTAGTGAGTAGGAAGAGACCAGAGAATGGACCTTTGAGTCCTTCGACATGGTAGATTCAGCTCCACTGCTGATCAAAATAACTGTTCATAAATGCGGTCACTTTGGAGGAGCTATATTTGCCATTTAAGAATCATCAGCCACAGCATATGTGACCCCTAAGCTTACTTCCAGCTATTCCATTCTATCCTCCTAGTCGTAGGAGTGCATATGTGGTATGCAAATCAATACTAAAGAAGTCTTCATCAGACTGTGAGTTTCAGAGATACGTGCAGTGTTGTGGATGTGGTATATGACCAAGAAATGCAACATCATGCAGTTCTTTAATAGCACAGGATGGTGCCTGATGCATTCACACTTGTCAGCTTGATTGGATTTAGAGATTCTTAGAGAGGTGGCTGGATTGTGAAGGTACTGAGTTCAGCAATGAGTTAATCTATCAATGTATTCATAGCTGAATGGACTTGTAGGAGCTTGGGCTTTCTTGAAGGCTATGGGTCGCGGGGGTGTAACTTTGGGGATGTATCTGGACTCACATTCTCTGGCTCTTTCCCTGCTCTCTGCTACCTCAGTGTCATGAAGTTAGCAGTTTTCTGCCCCCAAGCTCTTCCGCCATGATGTTTCTGCTTCAAATGCAACCAACCATTAAATGAGTCCTCAGAAACCCTGAGCCAAGACCATCTCTTGCTCAGTCTGCAGGTGTAAGGGATTCTTCCCAAGCAAGAAAATGGTGACCAATACGGAAATCTTCCTTAAGTTTAGTGTTACTTTGTGACAAATGATGTTAGTCTTCCTATTGCATATCATCTATGCCATTGGAATGAATTGCCAATAATCATGTTGAAAAGCTTTTAGTCATAATTAGGTGCTATATAGAATACTAGCACACTCTTGCCACTCTTCTACATGCATTAATATGTAAAATATAATACATAAGTTTTAAAACATGGATGATACACTTATTTTTAGATCAGCACAAGTGTAAATGTGGTCACATGTTGGTGTGTGTGTGTGTGTGTGTGTGTGTATGTGTAATTTTTCAAAGCACACTTTCAAAGCATTCCTACAGGTAGTCAGGTGAGGAAAAAGCCAGATTAGCTGATTCACTTTATGGTAATTATTTTTTTTCATTCAATGCATATCTGGCATCTCTTCAAAAACCATGAGAAGTGATTAATAAATGCTTAAAAGACAAATGCATCCTTTGTTCCCTGCTATTTATTTAAATAGCCAACTTTAGCTTCCAATCGAGATGGAAATTGATGTAACCAGCACTGAGATCCCAACACTGGAAGCATTATGAGAGAAATTCACCCAGCCATGCACACTTCCTTATAGACACAGGCCACAGCCTTGCACCTGACCTTCCCCTGCACATGTACAGAAATGATTATGCTTTTAGAATGAAAAGCAAAAGCCATACTGTCAAAATACTTTTTTAATGTGAGAATAATTGTTCATGCTGACGGCTGTAGGCTCTTCCTGCTGTGGTATTTGTGCTGACACTTCAATGGTTAGTGAATTGTCATGACAGGGATTCAACAACAGTCACCACTTCCCAGTTTGGGGTGTTTCCAGCATAGCGTGGAGACTTTTGCACCAGTGATACATTTACCTCCTTAAAATGCTTCATTTCCTATCACAAAGGGGTAAAATTTAGTGATCCATAAGCAGACAACATTACATGCTGCTCTTCTACATGAATGGCTTTGAATGTTTATTGCCTGATACCTCAGTGTTTCGGGCCATTCACACCTCCTTTCTAGAACGTTCCAGAAAATGATCTAATAGTTCTAATTTCTTGTTTCATTTTAACCACTTAGCATGCTTCAAACTGCAGTTAATGCACACTGTACTTTGGAATGAGTTCAGTCCTGCCATTCTGTGCTCTAGGATGAGCCTTCACTGCTGGTTAGTTTGCCCTTTTCTTTCCAGTCTTAAAAACTGGAGGGTGCTTTATAGAGGAGTTCTCTGGGCTGTGATGAACAGTACTGTAAAAGATGATGAAAGTCTAGAGTCAAGAGAAAGATTTTCCAAATTCATGCATTTAAATGATTTCACAGATTGAGTCTTCTCACATTTAAATTGAGAAGTTTTTTTTTTCCAAATCATACAAATACATTTACACAGAAAACACTTTCTCTTAGGAAAGAATGAAATGGTAGCTTTCACATTTACTTAGATTCTCCAGTGATTATTCTACAAACTATGCTATTTGTCAAAAAACAACCCTCTGAATCCCAGTTTTCTCTGTCACCACTCCTTTCTCTGCTCTTTCTCTATCTCTGTCAATAAGAGCATCAAATTTGCTGTAAGCACTAGATTTTACTCTCACTGAAAACTTTGAAGAAATAGGACAAACATCTCATTTATCTCCAGATTCTGTCATTGCCTGTGACTAGCATTCTACCATGCAGATGGGTCAGAAGAACTTTATCCTCGTACATCTGCTAGCTCTGTCCATTCTGAATCATTTTCAGACCCCTCATGGGCAAAGTTATCAAATAGAGACTTACCTACCAGAAACTACAAGTGACCTAACAGAATCTTCAGTAGAAATCCCCCATTTAAGCTGCGTGGTTTGTGTCATAATGCATTCTTCTACTCAGCACAGACGGTAGCAAAATAAGAATCATATCCCAAGTATATCTCAGCAACTTGTTTTTATAATAAGGTGTTTTTTGAAGAAAGCCAAAACTACATATTTTTAACATATACTCCATGTATTCTTTCACCCTCTAAAGACCATCTTTTATAATTGCTATTCTATGGATTACACGTTCAAAAAGATGAATTACTTGGCCTGTTAGTGTAAAAGTTTGACACTCCTTGGTTTATAATGATTTGTACCTCTAGTTTTTCTCATTAGAGGGGCCCAGAGACTGGAGGTCAAACACTTGATAGATTTTTGAGACAGGATCTTGCTTTGTAGTTCAGGCTGGTTCTGAGCTCACTATGTAGCCCAGGCAAGCCTCCAACTCAGCAATTCTCCTGCCTCTGCCTTCTGAGTGCTGGAATTACAGGTGTGAGCCACCATGCCAGGCACTGTGGTGTGTGGTACTGATTGCTGGTGGGCCTGAGTTACCACACCCAGTACTGTTATATGGGTTACCAGGGATCGAACCAGAGACCTTGCGCTTGTTACAGAGATGCCAGAACCACTGAGCTAAATCTCTGGACAAAAACACTTGAAGTTTTTAATTCAACTTTGTTCATTTAAGATATTTTTAAATTAGCATGCAGAGAGGAAATAACTCAAAACATGTGATTCACTAACAGATCTAATATGGATAAATACATGTGATAAATATGGTGGAAAAGTTTAAAACTTTGGTGTTTTACTCTTCTTTCCACTTTTAAAATAGAATATCATTGACTGAGCAATATAAAAAGAAAATAAATTAATTTTTCACACTTCTGAAGACTGAGAAGTCCAAGGTCAAAGGGCTGCCACTGGAAAAAAGGCTTATTGTTGCTGCCTTCTAATGGTACAGAAAGATACTGGAGCCCACATGACACAAAGCCACGCTGCTTCATCAGAAGCCACCTTTTCTGGATAATGGTGCCAATCCTTTCTTACACACTTTGTAAAGCTCCTGCCTTGTCACACTTTCTACAGCAACTAAATCTCCACATGAACTTTTTAGTAGACATTCAAATCATAACAACTGGGTTGACTACAGCACTCAGGACAGAGAGACAAAACTTGGAGGTGCGTTTCCCAGAGGCAGTTCTGAGCCAATTTAGGGAGAAGGATGCTGCCATAGTTAAGGTTTAAAATATCCCTGTAAAACTGATGTGCTTTGAAGGTGACTCGATTTTGAAGGCTGTTCACTCATCACTTGCTCATCTGTTGATGAGTGTTAATCAGTTTTGGTGTCTGCAAGGTGAAGCAGGTTTGGTATAGCTAGTCAATGACAGTATAACCTAGAAGGTTTTATTCTTATTCTTATTCTCAGTTCCTATATTCCTCTTTGCTCTTTGATCTCTACTTCCTTCCTGCCGTGAGGTAAGCAGTTTTCTTACACCATGGCCTCCTACCATCCAGTTTCTGCCATGGAGTCCAACAACAATGGACTACACTTTCTGTAACTGTGATTTGAATCACACCTATCTTCCTTTAAACTGCTGGGAATGGGTTGATGCTGGCATGGGGTGGTATTCCTAATAAAGAACATGGTACCAATGACTAAAAAGAACACGGTACCAAAGAAGTAGTGTTGCTTCTGTGTCTGTTCAGGGCCATCTGGTTCAGAAGTGTTTGGAATTATCTGCTGCAGGAATTTGGAAATATTTGGGGATGTGATTTAGAAAATCACTAGGTTTCTATGACTAGAGTTCTATGGGTGATTCTGGTCAGAGTTGGTCAGAGTGACGATAGGTGTGGAAACAAAATGCAAGGCTAATGAAGTTTTGTACAGGAAAAAGCTCTCTTGGAAACTGAGCTAGAGGCCCTATGTATTTAGCTTGAGAAAGATTTTACTCATATGTTCCTTGTGTCCTAAGATTTTGTGTTAGGTTGAACTTAAGTATGACAGACTAATTGATTTGGTGGAGAAACTTTCAAGGCAACCCAATATTCAGAGCAAGGTCTAGGGCATGAGGTAAGAAGCCCCTGATCAGCCTGAAAAGGAAGTTGTGAAAGAAACTGACAGTGCAGTGGAGATCCCAGGGGGCTGTGGATGTCAGAAATGTCAAACATCTGCTGAGGAAAATGAGCAGCAAGTAGAGCCTGCCCAAGAGGGGACTATGAGGTCCACAGACAAACCCATCGTAAGGTTATGGCAACACAAACTCACATCTCAGTGCAACCTGTCCCAGGTGCTGAACATGGAGCTACAGAATTTAATGATTACCTGATGATTTTGTTTTGCTTTGATGCCATTCCTTTCTATCTTTTTAGTTTCTGTCCTTTGGAAAGACAATATTTACACCGTCACTTTATGCTGGGATTTTTGGCCTTTCTTTTGATTTTTACATGGACTTATACTGAGTTTCTCTTTAGTCTCCAAGGAGACTTGCTATTTGGACTTCTTAGCAATGGTGGAGCTACTAAGCATTTGGCAACTCTTAAGGATGAAATAAGTACATTTTTCAAACAGATCAATATAAGCCTTTCAGGGGCCAGGGGGAGAATGTTATATGTTAGATATAAACTATCTCCCCAATGTCTCATATGTATGTAAAGTGGTTAGATTCTGGGGTGCCATACTTACTGGTAGGTTCATGCATTGTTGAGTTCATGATTCAGGCGCTATGGGGGGAGGGGCTGGTTTCAGGTGGGTCACTGGGGGCATGACCTGGAAGTCCACACTGTTGTCTCCAGCTCTTCCTTACTCCTAATTTTCTGCTGTCATGGGGTGAGCACCTTCCCTGCATGTCCTTCTATGGTACCGTTTGTCCCTCAGAAGACAACGAAGAATGGGCTGAACCTTCTGAGAGTTTTGAGCCCAATTAAACCTTCTTTTTCCTGTAAGCTGAGTGTGACAGGTGTTATCTCCCAGCGATGGTTCAAGCAGCCAATACACCTGGCAAATGTATTTCTCAAGAATACTATACCTCCACATTATGGTAGAGATAGTCAAGGAACTGAAGCTAGTGGAGCAAGAAGTACAAATTGTGCGTGACTTTTAGGAAGATATTTTAGGTACTTCAAGTCTTAGCTTCCTCAGGTACTAGAAAGCCCTTCCCTTTGTCATGAAATCATTATGAGCTGACATAAAAAAAACACATCTGAATACATGCAATATGTAAACCCAGAATAGTAAAGGCTAAATTCTTCTGTGCTTCCTATTCTGGATAACCTTTCCAAATTATCTTCTCTTATTGTTTAAGGTTTACTTTCCACTTGCCAACCATCCAGTAGTGATGAGCCAGCCTTTCCCAGAGTTAGCATACATGCTCGCAGGATCCATCAGAGTAACAGAGAACCTCGTATCTCTTATGCATCAAATTTGACAATTCTGCCATTAGCTTGAGTCTTCATGATACTTTGATCTTCTACTTTAGGATTTTGAATCTGATACAGAACATTTAGAAGAATAGTGATTGTTTATTTGTTTATCTAGCTAAACTACAAGAACTTCACTTTCATTAAGGCTAGCATACTGATTCTTAACATTCTCTGGCCTGTATGAGCCTGGCAGTGATGGAAAAGGTTTCATATCATGAAGTGTGACACAAACCCTGCTTCTCACTGAAAGATGCTGCTATGTTATTAAAGTTATGAAATTACAAATAATTTTAGGTTACAGATGCCAGGTTTTCTAATTAGCCAATAATTTAAATTAGAAGTATGTCTCCTGATTCTTTTTTTATGATGTTCATAAACATACTTGATATCCATGATCTGCTCAAAGATCGCTCAACAAAACTGAAGTGAACAGGTCAAAATGCCATAATGAGAAAACAGCAGGCCTCTGATAAGGCCCAAGGGTATAGGGCAGCCAGGAGCAGGTAATTCTTCACGCCGATGAGGCAGTCACTCAAGAAAGGCTGAGGAATAGGGACTAGCAGTGGACATGAAATTAAATGAGATCGACGGATTGTAAGAGGCAAAAAAGCACTTCAGTTGAAATAACAGCCTGTAAACGGATACATGTTCATTACTCTGAATAATTTGTTGAAAAATGGTGAGAAATCAGACATCAGTGGGAAACGATCCCTCAATCAATTTTATTTCTCTGTTTCCCCCTTGATGTGGGTTCTGTAGAAATGAGGCCCTTTCAGAACCAACCTGGCATGAATTCTTCGACCAGTCCTGATGAGAGGAAGTAAATTTCAGAGATGGGTTTAAAAGGATGTGTTGTTCCCAGCAGCTGGATGCACTGGAGACTACAATCCTCTGCTTCCTTCTGCCAAAATCAGAGCTAAAGTGAAGGCCACACCCAGGACTCTTTCTCTCTCTC
>PVIC010012666.1:0-17240 GCA_004025085.1 Thryonomys swinderianus | reverse complement strand
TGCAAATGAGTTCTAGTTCCTGCTTTTTTATTGGTTGTTTGTTTTTTGAAACAGAGTCTTGCTTTGTAGTTCAGGCTAGATCTGAGCTCAGTATATAGCCCAGGCAAGCCTCAAACTCAGCAATCCTCTTGCCTCTGCCTTCTGGGTGCTGGGATTACAGGTGTAAGCCACCACGCCTGTTGGTTTTTTTTTTCCTCCTGTGTTTTTGAGCTGGGCCTGTGCCCCTATTTTTGATCTCCTCTTGTTTAGAATTGCATTGCAATTTTCCGAAGATCACCAAACATTAAAGATAAGTAAGTCTCTTTTAATCAATATTAGCGCTGGAACTTGGAAGATATTTTTCTTGAGAAGAAGCATCAATATTTACAAATGTAACACAAATAATATTCTCTGTCTCCGTCCTTCTCTTTCTCTGTGCTCTCTCTCCCTGTCCCTCTTCCTCCCTCTGTCATATTTTGTCTTTTATTTGAAGTCGAGTACACGTTCAGTCATGGTGTTAGCTGTGTAAAGCTTTGTAGAGCTGACCTAAACTCCATCTGACAGATCTTTTAGAATTTACAAAGAAGCTCTGGAGTCTCTGAGAACTGATCTAAAGGGAACCCCTGCTTCAAAATCAACCTGAGGACTGTCATTTTGGGTAATTTAAAAACATTTCAGTACAGTTGAGATGGATGTACATGGTTGAAAAGTTAACCAGTAAGTTAAATCCCCGGAGGTTAAATTCTTGTTTATGTATCATCTGTCTGTCTATCTGCCTGTCTGTCTGTCTGTCTATCATCTATCATCATTTATCTACCTATCATCTTTTCATATGTTTTACATACAAATGATAAAAGTCACACAAAGATCAACTCTTATGGCCTTTTGGTCAGGATATTTGTATTTCTTTGGAGCTTGAGTCCTCTTTACCTATCTCAATGAATCTTTTCCTTGTGCTCAGTGGTCAGTTAAAAAGTAAAATGATACCTTGTAAAAACTGCTGGATTGTAATCACAGCGGGATGGGTGTTGGTTGGTGTTCAATGGTTTCCATGAGCGGACAGTATGTCAGAGCTGGAGTCATGCCCAGATACAGACCTCCCTGGACCCCTTGCAACTCGACTCTCACTCTCCCGAGGCCTGTGCTTCAGCTCAGGACTCTTATCTTAGCAGCTTCCCCTCGAGCACGGGAAGTGTGACACGGGACACACCACAACATTTCACAGAGCAAGTGAAACCTGTTCACTCCTACCCTGCGTTTCCCTGGATTCCCTAATTATACATACCCAAGTGGGTTCAAAACCCATCTGAATTCCCAGCCCTCTTGCAAAGAGTAAAAAGAGAGTGACATAATCAGACACACAAGTTTAAATGTTGTGTTGTTTCTTGGATCAAAATGGAGGATAAATATTAGGAACCAGGAAGAACTTGTTCAAATGGGAAGAAGAAAAAGGCAGAGGACAGGAAGACAGGGAAGGAAGAGACAAAGGATTATGAAAAAAAAAAGGAAAGAATTGAAGGGAAAAATGGAAACATCTTTTGTAACTGGGAGGGGAAGATGGATTAAAGAGGCAGGGGAGGAGAATGGGGAAAAGGAATTAGTTATACTGTGTAAGTTTTGTTACCATCTTGGGGATGGGAATTGGTAGGGAGGCAACAGAATGGGGAAAAATGACAATCAAGACATATCATGCATGAGTACAAATTCTCAATGTTGATCATGATCATAATGTCCACCTAAAATGTACCAATAAATTCAAGAAAGGGGAAAAAAGATAGACTGTCTACACATACACATTCCCTATGCAATTACTTTGCATGATATCACACGGTAATAAAGTAAATAAACAAAAGAAAGTTGGTCAAGGTAGCCTAAATGAACCTATCATTTTAAACTTCTGTTTACTCCATAGCTGAGCCACACCTGTGAAGTATTTAAGAATCCCCATTTTTCAAAGCCTGTGTAACACAGTGAGTTGATTCTGTCATCCAAAGAACATGCTAGTGGCCTCTTACGAAGAGACTCTGAGTCTCAGCCTGTTCACCCTGTTAACAGAGCTCAGTAAGCTCTGGACTGTGGGAAGTTCAAGAGCAAGGTGCAGCATGCTCCGTGTCTCCCAAAGGCTCGTTTTCACACACAGCCGTTTCCAGGTGTCCTCACACAGCCGAAGGGCAAGGGGCTGGCCAGCCATTGGAAGCCTTTTTTATAAGGACATAAATACCACTCATGATGATTATGCCTTCGGCACAAATCACTCCTCCAAAGCCCACCCTTCTGTGTGAAGATCACCCTACTCATACAGATATATGAATTTCTGGAAGGATTCTACCAACGAGACCACTATTAACACCACCGTACATGGATTAAAATGTATTGCAACTATGTAAAACTCCAACTACATCACCAGCAACAAAGCAGGATTGAAATCTGAGTCTGATTCTAACAGTGCACTTGCTCCGCAGTACTGTGTCCTGCTGCCCGGCTCAGATTCCTCATTCCCCTTCAACTTGACCTTCCTGTCACTTTGACAAGGTCAAAAACAGCAGTGTGTTTGTTCCCTACAGAGGAGCTTGTTAAATCTTCTGCTTCCTTTCACAACTATTTTTCTCCCAGAGCTTATTGTGTACAATTTCAGAGAGATTATAACCCAGATACTGAAATACCCATTTTAGAGATGTAGAAACTGAGGCTAAGGAAGCCTCAAAAAATCCCAGCAAGCTGGGCCTGGCAGCTCACACCTGTAATCCCAACACTCAGAAGGCAGAGGCAGGAGGATTGCTGAGTTGGAGGTTTGCCTGGGCTGCACAGTGAGTTCAGGGTCAGCCTGAACTACAAAGTGAGACCCTGTCTCAAAAAGAAAAATATCTCAGCAAATACACAGTATGAGGAAGTTGCTAAATTTCCCTTACTAACTCTGCTCCAAAGTAATTTTATTCCAGCTCACCACTTCACCACACTTCATCAGGATGGCACAATTTGTGTTATTTTCATAGCCCATTTATGAGCTGGTTTCATTTCAGAAAGTGATCTTCTGCTTGAAAGCAGCAACTGATTCAATTCAAGGGCATTTTTCCCATCTCCAAGACATAGCGTTTGTTCCAAAGGATCTGGTCTCTACTCGGATTCCTCTCCACAGAGGACAGAAGTCTCATAACCCATTACCAACACGGGCACAGCGGGAGGCGTTTGTAGCATTGAGTGTAAGGAAGGGTAATTAAAATGTTGCTGTTACGCATTTTTTTTTTCTTTCCCAGAACTGGTTTCTGACACGCTGTGCTTTTCAGCTTCATCTGTTGCCCTGCGGGATCCTGGAGCTGCTTAATTGGTTTGGCTCCTGTTTCTCTTGGAATTCCCTGGCGCTGCCTTAAGCTTCCTCCTGCTGGGGGCTGGGGCTGGGAAGACCCCGTTCAGGGGTCATAAGTAACCACTGCACTTCTAACTGGTGACAGTTCTTCTCGGATGTTTTACAAAACTCTAGAAGAACTGAGGTCTCCAGTGACTCCAGCTCCAAAGTCTGTTTTATTATCTAAATTCAAACGTCTGTTGCGGACTGATCTTCCCTAGCCGCCACGGGACTGCGCTGTGAGCAGGGGCAGAAAGGACACGAAGGGCAGGGAGGTAACGAGGTCGGGCCCTGTTCAAAGAAGACTCGCACTGTTCCAAGAGGAGAAAGAGACACAGCGCTGCCCCGCACGGAAGAGAGGCCGGGTGACCGTGTGGCCAGGTGAGCCTGCAGTACGAGGGTGGCCGTGTCTAAGCTAGAAAGGGAATCCTCACCAAAAAGTGCATTTTTCACTAGGGGGTTCCTAGAAATCCAGTCCGCAGAGGAAATATGAGAAAATAAATTCCGGTGGTTTAAACTGCCCAATCTGTGGTATACTGATGTGAGGGATGAGCACAGAGGTGCAAGGGAGGCCCCTATATTAAGTTGGGTGGAAATCACCCTGTATTTTTTTTACTAGGAAGCTAGCGGCATCTGTAAGACAACAGCAGAACTGTGGCTGTTCAGCGAGAACCACTAGTTGGATTACTCTGCGATGCAGCGTCCTGATTTTCTCACCGTGGTGCTCCCTGCTCATTCCTTCAAGTCTTGAGACACAGCTTGGCCAACCTGCCTCCCCCTGGACCTCCTCTCTGTGTGTCTTGGCCTGTTCCACAGTCTACT
The DNA here is from genome assembly GCA_004025085.1 of Thryonomys swinderianus. Taxonomy (NCBI): domain Eukaryota; kingdom Metazoa; phylum Chordata; class Mammalia; order Rodentia; family Thryonomyidae; genus Thryonomys; species Thryonomys swinderianus. Next base: position 13,096 of record PVIC010012666.1, on the reverse strand, counting down.
TGCCCTTTCTCATTGTCCCACGAAACAGGAAAACTGTATGGTGGTCGCCTTGGTCAGTACTTCGTAGTGACACGCTTTGTGACACTCTGTGTCTCCCGTGCGAAGCTGTGACCTCTCCCAAGCACTGAAAAGTTTTTGTTCATTTTCAAACTTCGACTGTGGAAAGATGCTATCTGTCACTCAGCACTCAGTAAGTCTGGAGCAAATAAGTACATTTACATCATGTCTTTAAATTACCACAGTGAAAAGGATTGAAAGAAGTAAAGGCGAAATGAAAAATAAATATGATTAGTCATTTCTTGCTTAAACTGCATGGGCACTAGAATCAAAACTATGGATCCAGCACTCCATACTTCTTCTGCTCCCTTTATCAAACCCGTTTCCATTAAAATTTCTGAAATTCATTCTATCCTTTTTTTTTTTGTTTTGCTTTTTTTTTGAGACAGGGTCTCGCTTTGTAGTTCAGGCTGGCCCTGAGCTCACTATGGTGCCCAGGCAAGCTGCCACGAACTCAGCAATCCTCCTGTCTCTGCCTCCCGAGTGCTGGGATTACAGGCGTGAGCCACCACGTCCGGCATTGTGGTATCCAGTGTTGACTGTTGGTGGGCATGTCTCCATGCCCAGCATTATATGTGGTTACCGGGGATCGAACTCAGGACCTTGCGCTTGCAAGGCAGGCGCCGGAACCACTGAGTTAACCCTCCAGCCCTCATTCTATCCTTTAAATGATTCAACCACTGAGAAGATGGTGAATTGTCCCTGAGTGAAATAACACAACAAATTGGAAAACACACACACACACAAAAATCACACAGTCAATGTATTTTTTTTCATTTACAATATAATGGAGGTATCACCACCTCTGCACAGCCCATGTGTCATGTGTGGGAATGAAAAAAAGTATAAGGTAGTTTTCTTTTCTGAAATCCATCAGACAACTATAAAAATATGAGTTTCAGGGAACTGGCTTCAGGAGTCTGTAGCCTCCTCTTACCTGGAAATTTGAAGATCCAGTTACTTGTCCTTAGAATAGAATTGTTAATGCATCTAAAATGATTGATTATTTCCGTCCTAAAAAGGAGATATAATCTTAAGCAGCGCTTTAAGGTGCATTGAAATTGCTGTCATGGGCAAATCCCTTCAGGGACTTCCCACCACCTCACGCCCCTGTTTTAGACTCTAGTACACAGCTTCATGGTCCAGCAGCCACTGTGACCTCAAACTACATCTCCCATACTGCTTGTTGCCCGTCGCTTACTCTTCACAGCAGCAACATCCAAGCTTTCAGAATCTGATGGGACACTTCATTCCATTCTGCAGAAAAGGTATATAAGAGTCCTCTTCTCCTTGTGATATCTTTCTGCAGTGGTTATATGGGGAGCTTAATTAATGTTCAATATGTCATCTCAAATATGAGTATTATAGGTAGAAAAGCCAGCTAGACATATGTAGGCAGACAGGACTGGCCCTTAAAAGAAAACCAAAAAAAAACAACTTGGAAGTTACTGCTGCCGGAGAAATATACCCCACCCATATAAGATAAATAGCTCATTGAAATTCCAAACAAGGAGCCATCAAATATTCTAAAGAAGGCTCCAACCTCCTGGGATGAAAGGCTGACACCTTAACCCACCTCCCCGGAAAAGAGTCAAAGTCAAAATTCCTGTCTGATTGTTTAATTCCCCACTGTACTCATTGGTTAACTGTAACCCATCTAGCTTTTTTGAATCTTATCGGTAGCCCCCTATTTCAGACCTGCCTCACCTCGTGGCTTTGCTCCATAAAAGCCCTCTAAAAAGTGAGGTAGGGGGGTTACCCACTTTCCGGGCCCCCCTTCTGTCTCTCTTAAGTCAGAAGCTTTCTCTCTCAATAAAATTTTCCTACTCAAACCTCCGTTGTTCCTAAAATTCATTCTTCGATTTTTAGAGAACACAAACTCGCGTTTCAGCTGGGGAGTTAGGCCTTAACTCTCCTGCGTCATGAGGACTCAGAGCAATCAGAATTCCTTTCTGCAAATTCTGCATGTGAACATCACAGCACTGCCTTGTGGCTGGACTCCTTTTTTTCTTCCTATAGCCTTTCTGCGTAACTCAGTATTTCTGAGACTTAAATAGTTGGGTTTAGGGTCATAAAAGCACGCTGTGGATGTCACCATGCTTGGGAGGAGAGTTAGCAACATCTCTTCTTACTCACTGAATATCAGTAGCAGCACAGATTGTAGTAGCTAATAGCATCTCTAGATTTGTGGAGCCCCAGTCGGGTCATAGACACCCAGATTAAGAACTGCTGACTTAATAATTCTGAGGGTTCCATTCCAATGGGCTTTGAGACCTTGCGATGGGTCACAAAATTACTCCCATCTTGGCCTCCCTAAACTGTAAATATGTGAATATTTGACATTATTTGTCAAGGTGACATATAATGTATCCCTGCATATATGTATCTCGGAGAAAAGATTACCTGGGACTCTGAGTAGGCTTCATGTCATCAAGTCACTCTTAAAAGAGTGACTCAAGAAGGTCAAATAAAGGAAAAACATATGAAAACTACCAATTAAAGTGATGTTTTTGTAAAGATGGTGCAGGGGGCCAGGCATACTTTAGAAATACTACTGACTTCTACCTTTTGGAAAGGTAAGGAAACTAAATATCCCCTACAGTCATCACTTATTGTTGGCCCAGTGGCTCTCAGTTTACTTGCTCTAGTAGACTTTTCACCTCTGGAGGAGCCAGAATGTGTCTGTAATTATTGAATCCTAGTGTGCCAGCCTAACCGACGTCTCATGCTGCCAGTCTGTGAGCTCTCTGGGAAAGAAAACCCCTTGACTGTTTCCCTTTGCCTTAGATTTGTGCCCATTTCTAACACAATCAATAATGCCACCAATGTGTTTGTTGAGTTCAAAGCTACCATCAAAGAATGTGACATCTAACACATTGTGGCAGCCCCCCCAAAAAAAAAGCTGGACGTATTCTGAATTTAAAGAAATCATGACTCTTTAATCCTCTTAAAGTTACTTTTTTAGGTCAAAGAACTTATCCTGTCATCTTTCACAAGTTGCAGTTAATAAGGATACATCACAAAGATTCTGGAGCCAAAAAAGCATTTTAAGCAGAGCTTAAAATGTAAGTCTTTATTCACTCAATGAGATATTTTTTTTACCATATTATCAAATCTCTGTGAGCTTTGATTTTCACATCTAAGAAAAAGGAGTAAAATTCTTTGGGAGATCATCTTGTACTTGTATGAAGTAGTTGTTGATATAAAAAAGAATATCTACGATTAAATAGATTATGATTCATGTCAAAAGAACAAAGCTGCTGAATGAAAGACAATCAGCAGCCAAACCTGATGACAGATTTAGCACCAAAGAAAAGAAAATAATATTGGGTCATAATCCAAGATACATAAGTAAGATACATATGACTCACTGATATAAATAAGTGGTTGGATGGTAAATTGAGAAAATATTCAACCTTCCCAAAAAGACGATTCATATAACTTTCATGAGCACTTAGCCCTTAAAAAGGGAGAATAGTCTCCCATGCCTGAAAAATACTCTTTGTATAGTGACTTCCATCCAAGATCAAATGAACTGGGAGGAAAAGGACCATAAGGGGACGTGATCTGACGAACAGATTTCAGCCCTATGAAGCAGCTTGACAATAGTAAGTCTTATTGATAAAGCAACCCTTACTGTGACGTGGCAAAAATGGCCCTTTCCCTGTATGATCTTTCTCCCCCAAAGCCACAACAGAGGGATACTTAAGAGAAAACCAGAAGAATTCCAGCTGACCTACAGTAAACAAAAGCCTGTTCCTTGAAACTGTCAAGGTCATTAAAAATAAGGAAAATGTAATGAATTGTTACAATAAAAGAAGGATGGGAAAGTAAAGACAATATGAAGTGGGCTGCTGCGTGTGATTCTGGAAGATGTAATGGAGCGGACCGTAGTTAAAAACTAAAAGTCTCTACAAACTGGGAAGTACGTATGAACAAGACTAATGGACCAGTTCTCCATTGTGAATTGCAGCACATGTACCTTACTGGTGTAAAACAATACTAATGGAGGGAACTGTGCCCAGAGTGCCTGGAAATGTTCCATAATGTGCTCACAGTTGTGTTTTAAATTTTAAATTGTTCTACATAAAGTACAATTGGACATATTTTTGCTGTGTTTTAAAGCTGATTGGCAAAGAAAACTAGTTTCAGAATGTCGATTAGGGTGATGGACTAAAATGGCAGAATTTCTAACACTTGACATGCAGTAAATTCCTAGCCAGTATCTTTGCATTAAGTGACCAATACAGAGGGGATGCACATAGCACTGTGGGATGCAAATTCCTGAAGATAACATACCCTTCTCCAGTTGTTTCTCAGACAAACAGCTACTATCTTGAATATATAAAGAGCTTAAAATACCAGCCCCCCTACCATTTAAAGACCCAACTTAGAAATGGGCATCTGAAATGAACAGATACTTCATGAAAGATGCAAAAGTAGCTAAGAAGTATTTCAAGAAATGCTCAACATCACTGGTCATTTGAGAGATGCAGATGAAAACAACACTAAGATTTCATCTCACTCCACAAAGAATGGCTGCTATTTTGAAATTAGCCAGCAACAAATGCTGGTGAGGATGTAGAGAAAAAGGGGACCCTTTTCCACTATTGGTGGAAGTGTACACTGATACAACTACTATGGAGATCAGTGTGGAGTTTCCTCAGAAAACTAGGATTAGAAGTCACATTTGCGGGCTGGAGATTTAGCTCAGTGGTTCTGGTGCCTGCCTTGCAAGCACAAGGTCCTGAGTTCAATCCCGGAAACCATGTACAATGCTGGACATGGTGATTCATGCCCACCAGCAATCAATACTACACACCACAGTGCTGAGCATGGTGGCTCACACCTGTAATCCCAGCACTCGGAAGGCAGAGACAGGAGGATTGCTGAATTCAAGCCTGGGCTCCATAGTGAGCTCAGGGCCAGCCTGAACTACAAAAGCAAGACCCTGTCTAAAAAAAAAAAAAGTCACATTTGATCCTGCTACTCCCCTGGGGGGATATACATGAAAGAATTACAAGATTCATACATAGCAGCATATGTGCACCCATGGCTGAGCACTGGAATGGGAAAAATAAGAATTACATTGTGTCATATACTGGTACAAATTCTCAATGTTGTATGTGAATGTGATATGTATATGACATGTACCAATAAAGGTTCAAGTTAAAAAATATATATAAAAGGTGTCCTCTTTCAGCACCAATGACAGGGACCTGCAATTCCAGTGTCCTTCAAAGGGTCTGCATTTTTATTAGCTTTAAAATAAGTTGTCCTGTCTGTATGTCACATCTTGTCTTAAACGTTTAATAATGATTTGCTACCTGTCAGAGCACAGCTCATGTCAAAACCTCCAGTGTGTGCATTTTAATTTTGCACTTGCTTCTGCTGGGAGACTGCAGTGCACTGTATTGGTTGATATGTGCATCTCTCCCACTAAACTTTGAGATCTTTGGGAGCAAGGAGTATGTAGTATATACACATTACCTAAATCAAAAATTAAGTACAATATTTGATATAGAACTTATTCAAAGATGAATTGAAGATAGTACATAGAAGCAAAGAAATAAACATAAATAGGAGAAATAAACAACCACAATGAAGAATGAATGTGCCAAGGTATATATTATTTTAAATTCTATCACCACAACCCCAGAAGAAACATGCAAAATATGATCTACATTAGTTAGCTACCAACAGATTTCATGAGTTTTCAGGTGACACTGCCACAGTTGCAAAAGAATAACTTACTTAATCACAAAAGGGTTTTCTACAAGAATCAATATCTCAGTACATGGTCAAAGAATTCTATTTAAATTTCTCTCTTCTTATACATTGCAGAATCACCTTAAATTTAGAGTAGAAATGCCTGTGAATTATCTTTGTTGTACTGAGAAACACTAAACATTTTAACCATTAATACTTTTCTCTGATATGACACATTTAGTTAAAAAATCACAAAATGCCTCTCATTAACTTTATAATACCTATGAAATCATAGAATTTCAAAACTAGGGGGGTAAAGAGAGTTTTCCAAGTTACTGCACCCAAGGTAGACAGACTGTGCAGAAATCTTTCCATTTTGTTGGTATAACACCATGATTATCCTTGAAGACCCTGACCTTTGAACCTTTTTGAAAGCAAGGCTATGAGTGGACTATTTGAGACACTCTATACTTGTAGTATTAGTTGAAACAAAGTACATTCAAAGAAAATGTGAGCTTGAAAGTTTGAGGTGAAAAGAAGTTGGGAAAGATACTTACCAAAAATTCTGTGCTGTTGTGGTCACTGTGAGAGGCATCAAGATGCTCTTGTAAATGACATGGAGACACCTATAGTACACTGAACTAAACTCTTATCAGTTGACAATGAGTCAAATGACTTTGCTATTTTATATGCCCCACACTACAGTTTATTATGAAATATTTTCCTGTTGTCCCTTTAGAAATGGAGAAAGATGGTCAGAGGTCTTGTTATGTAAACAAATCATACAGATAATAAGTGCATCAGAGTCTGGCTCAGAAATTATGAGCCCAGAATTGTTACTTTCACATAAACGAAAACCTCTTAAATCTATGCAAGTTCTATATTTATGTGTCACACAAAGGCAGATGTTTCAATTGGCAGACAATGGAGAAAGTTTTAAAAGTTCAATATTCAATTATGAGGTTTATTTCACAAATTTCTATCAAAAACTACTAAATGTCTCCATTGACACACAGCATCATGCAGTGAATTGTCTAAAATGCCAGGGGACATTTTTATGTGACTGGCTCAGTTAACAAAAGGAAATGAAGAATCTGAAGGGGGCAATATGCACATATAGTGTGATCTCTGAACTTCGTGTGCTGCTACAATTATACCTGCAATACTTGGTAGTTATGGCAACTCTTTGGAACATCATAATGAAGTCTAATGACAGCAGACAGAGCAAAAAAAAAAGTTATTTTTTCACAGTTCTGGAAGTTAAAAGTTCATGGTGTAGGATTCAGAGTTACCTACCTTTCAGGGCTTCACCCGTCTCTCTTCAAAGTGTGCTAGACTATATTATGCATTTTCAAGTTGTTTTATTGCTTGCATATGTATTTTTAAATATTTTCTTGTTATATAGCACTGAACATTTGGATTAGCCTTTGCTCTAGTATTCTCATGTTAGTTTACTCATTCTGTGAGAAATCTATGCCCTGGTATGTTCTTAGGAGTTTAAAACAATTCTAATCGTGACTGAGTTTTTATCCCCAGAAAATAAATAAATAAATGAATTATTTATATATTTATATATATATCTCATTATATGTAATTAATTCCTCCATAAAAGTAAACACAAACTTAACTGAAACATTCAAAGTCTTACAAATTTTAATAATGCAAAAGAGTGAGTAGTAGGATGTATCATCCCTCAGAAATTAAATTGCCACAATTCGAGCATTGGATATGGAGACTTACTGAAATTCAAACCTCTTCTTTTCCATGGTTTCTTTCTTAACAATCCTCCTGGCTCTGCCTTCCAAGGGCTGGAATTACAGGCTTGAGCCACCGTGCCTGGCATTCTGGTGTGGGGTGCTGATGGCTGGTAGGTGTGAGTCACCACCCCTGGTGCTGTGCTATGGTTACTGGGGACAGAACTCAGGACCTTGCACTTTCACAGCAGATGCTGGAACCAGTGAGCTAAATCCTCAGCCCAACCTTGTTCCTTTCTGTTTCTCTTCAGTCTCTCGTGATAGTTACAGTCTTTCAGATTTCTCAATGTGGAGCTTCGTGGAAAACATTTTCTCTGAGTCTTTCATTTATGTATGTTGTGTTCCCTCTACAGAGAATAGAAAAACTCCTTACCCCAGACTGACATCTTGTATTCAAACATCAAATACAGCTCTTCACATGAGGATAGGGACTTTGCAAATGGCGTGTGCCATTCCATGTAGAATATCATTCAAAAATGGAGGCTAGAAGGACACTCAAAAGTGTTGGAATACAGAGGACAGAGGTCCTTGGTACTTTCAGCGCATGTTTTCTTTCTCCTACATCTTGGGCACATTAGGAGTGTTAAGCACAGAGTGCTTACTGTCTGCAGCGATAGTTATCTCTCTAGGAACCATCACACCAGTCCCTGGGCAAGGCCATGATGCACCAAGTAGAAATTAAGATGTATAATATCCAGCGCCCTGTAAGGGTTGTGTAATTTATTCAGAACTGTCTATTTGGGAAGAGCAAGTTTCAGAAAAAAAAACACGCTTGGCCTTGACTAATTTCAAGGTCTAGTTTCTTTTGACCTTGAAAACGTCACATTTCACGGTTCGGGTTGTTTGGCTGTCGGGCCTGAATCGTCAGCTGCATTCCGCGCTGTCTGTGAAGATGTCTTACTTTCTTCTGTCTTAGGGCCTCCTAGGTCTTCCCAAGTCAGCCAAGAAAAATCCAAGTTGGCTACACCATCACTCTCTCGTCTCTGAGCTCTCAGATTTGCTTGTGCCAGCTCTACCTCCACCCCCCACCCCCCCAAAAAAAACTCAGCTGTCTCCCGAGTTTCTACCCCAAAAAAGATCCACATAGAAGAGTGCGCAGAGGAATCAGAAGGACTTAACGTGGGCCGTAGAATGAACGAGCCCAACAGACAGCAGGGAAAGGAAACAGAGCGAAGCACAGGTTTTACCTTCCTGTCCTTGGCACTGCTTTAGCTAACGCTCCTCTCTGAGCGCAGTGCTTCCGGTGCTTGTGCTGCGTGGCCTCCTTCTTCTGGCCAGAGATAACTCTAAAGAGAGACTCTTCTCCCACAGCTCCTGTCCTCTCACTGGAGCTCTCCTCTCCTTGCTCGGCACGTTCACGCCCCAGGAGTATAAACTGAGTGTTCACAGCATCTGCCGTAGAGGCCGCTTCTTACTTTTCGAACCCCGAGGGAGGAATTCAGAGTGAGAATTCCGCCAGAGCAGAAATTTCAACTTGTGGCCCTTGTGCTTGACACTTCAGAGTTTGGCCTGACTTCAGACGAGTCTGTGTAAGATAATGAATATTATTATTTTTTTTCCTCAAAGAGGCAATAAGAATGGCCAAGCAGGAGCTGGGAAGGAGCAGGGCCTTTGAGGTACAAACAACTATTTTCTGAAGAAATCTTCCACCTCAAAGGTCTCTTGCAAAGCAAGAGGTGTGTCCTTTGGAAAACAAATGAAAAAAAGTACTAAACAAAATGAAGCCAGAGAAAAAAAACCTTCATCTAACTGTAAAACATTCAGTTTCACCGATAACCATGACAGTATCTATATGAGAGATGTACGTGTGTATGCAGTGGAAGACAAAAGTCTGATGGCGCCTCCTCTTCCTGCAGAAATGGGCCTATAATTGCACCACACGTGGGCAGAGTGCTCCGTCTGAGTGTGCTGTCTGCACAGTGCAGGATTCACGGGTGCTGCCGGCCTGTCATGGGCCTGGGGCCTATAAACGCTCACAGAGCTGTCTGGTACTCAACAATTTAGTTTGAAAGACATGGGCGCCATTATCTCTAATGCTGCTGAAGGATTATAATTAAGGGTGACAGCACTGAAAAAGAATTTCAGATTTTTTTTTCAAGCAGTGAGGCTATAAATTGAGAATGGTACAGGATTCCAGACAATTGAACCTCCATACAACCACTCAGTCATAATTGGCATTGATTTAACGGTCCACTGTTCACCCCCGGCATCATAAATTGATTGGAAATGACAAGCAAGGAAGATTAACACCTTTCAGGGACAACATTCTCCCTAAGTAAATAAATATCCGAAAAGATAAAATGGTCAATTTTATACCACTTCATACCTCCCTCTACCCCACGAAAATGACACTAAGGAGCTGTAAACCAGACAACCTTTTCCTGAGGAAATACCAGTGACCTCTGGGGTCGTACAAGCAGGATCATCCTCCACTCGAGGGCCATCTTGGGAGAATGCAAACCACAAAGGACTCATTTTTTCAGCTGCACAGTGTAATCAAGGTTTATGGTTGTAGGATGTGTTTGCTTTGGAAGTTTGAGAGTTACGGTTTAGGCTCCAAAGTGTGTGTCCAGACGGCCTGCGTTCAAGTCCATTTGCTCCTCCTGAGAGTCTATCTCCCTTGGATAAATTGTGAGCTAGACACCTTTGTGTCCCAGTGGTCCTTGTGTGGCTCAGCACTCTCATATTGAAAAGAAAGGCCGTAAGGGGGCCTGCCTCACAGGGAGGCCGCAGAGCCCAAGCCACTTACCTCATGCTCCGTACTGTAAATACTGGCTGTTATAATCAGCCAGTCATGGAACCTAAGTAATAATAGAGCTGGTAGAAGAGGACCTGTTTGATACCGCTATGCTTCAGGAGAATAAAATCGTTCATTTAGTCTTGACTGTAAAATAGCCCAAATATATAAAAATATAGGCAAGAAAAAAAAAAACTCATTCTTATCCCTACTCACTTTCCATTCACTGGGTCCTATATTTTGAACTCATAGTTGCTATGAGAAAGGCAGAAGGGGCTTAGAACGAGCAAACTGTCCTTACACTGTGGCAGATACAGACAAAAGAACTAACCAAACAAGAAGTCAAGGAATATTTTTTTCCACATAACTTGGGCTTGCATGCTGCTTTCTTACTTCTAGGAAGCTTTCTTGTTTTTCTTTGGATTTCATTTCTGATGCCCAGTGTGTTTTCACGATGCTCACATTCGTTTTTAAATGGCGTTAGTTGGATGAGCCAGATATTGAAGTGGAAGTGGCCGGGGCCATTCAGAGGTACAGGAAGGATCTTGGCATTATCCAAAGGCCTCTTCCCTTTTCCTAGAGACAGACAGCGCAATATCTGCAAAGTTGGGGCCTGACTGCTGCTGCTGGTGACTTTGGGGGCCCCTCTGTGCCAGTGCCGAAGCCCGATCAGAACAACAGTACTTTTTCTCAGGTCACAGTTTATGCCAGATGTCATTTCGGTTGTGATACGAAGGTCATCTGCTTTTCGCGCTTTAGGATATCCTTTTGTATTTAAGAAACAATAATCACAGCAGTAAAAAGAAAGATTTTGTTCTGGGATTTCACAGATCTGCTGGTTTGAGTCCTCTCACCAAGTGATTTTCCCTCATTTCACCATCCATGTCCCCTGAAAAAAGCACTTCGTGTGGAGATTTCAACACTTTAATTCCTGTGGAGAATTTGGCATTATCAAGGTGACTTTTAGATGGCAAAATTACTGTTAAAGCAAAGAGTGTATTGTCCTTCTCACTTGCTGGAACAAGGGAAACCTGGACATGCATTTCCAAGCCACAGACTATCATGTTACTATGGTCCCTGCGAAAAGTAACACCTGACAATCTTTTAAATTTTGTCTTACATTAAGAATTTCATGCTGACTTCCCAGACACTGTGTTTCAGGAGACTGAATGCAATCTATTTCTCAAATCTTTTATTTTTAAACATTTTTTTCCATTAAGTTTATGGATATGCTTTAGGCACACATTATGATCATTCATTTTTGGGGATTTGTATCTGCACATGCTCTATCTTGGTTCATGTTTTTCCCATTCCTCTTTCCCCCCTCCACCCTTCCTCATTTACAAAAATCTTGTTTCCATTGTTTTTCTTCTTTTCTCATATTTTTTCCTTAGGTTTTCCTTTCCCTCACCCCTCACGATTGACCCTTCCATTTTGAACCTTTTCTTCCTATTTTATGTTATAAATTATATAGTTTTGTCCTTGTTTACTCTTACAGTTCCTCACACCAGAGAAAATATTCAACCTTTACACATGTGTGTCCTATTTATTTCACTTAAGAGTGTGGCCTCCAAAATGTATGAGAGGTGATGTGAAATATGAAGAAATATGCAAAAGGAAAAAGGAAAATGTGGGTCAAGGAAGATAAAGAAAGGGGAAAAAACTGATAGTTAAAAAAAAAGGAAACAAAGCTTTTGTATATAGGGGTCAGTGAGTACGGAGGGCAGGGAAATGGAGAAAAATGAGAATCAGGATATGCCATGCACATGACACATTTTTAATGTTAGGTGTGATCATACAATATGTATAAAATATACCAAGAAAATCAATTTTTAAATTAGACATTACAATTATAAAAAAGAGCATGGTCTCAGCGTGCATCCATTTAGACCATTGAAACCAAGTATAGAGATGCCTCAAAAGCTCAGATTAGAGGTCCTAGTCGACCCAGAGCCCCTGCTGGGTATCTTCCCAAAGAACTAAAAGCACCACAGTACAATGAAGCATGTGCATCTCTGTTTATAGAAGCACAGTTTATAATAGCTACATCTTGGAAACAGCCCACAGGCTCATCAGCTGGAGATTGGATAAAGATGTGGGTTTTTTCTTATAAAATGGAATATTACTCAGATGTAAAGGATGATAAACTAGTACAATATCTCTCATAGATTACAGTTTTAAATTTTGCACTAGTCTTTAATAAAGATTTTTTTTTTTTTTTTTTTTTTTTTTTTAGTTTTCTGAGGCAGGGTCTCACTTTGTAGTTCAGGCTGGCCCTAAGCTCACTATGTAGCCCAGGCAAGACTCAAAGTCATAGCAATGCTCCTGCCTCTGTCTCCTGAGTGTTGGGATTATAGGCATGAGGCACCATACCTGGTTAATAAAGATGTAATTTTGTGAAAATTACTTAAATTCTCTTTGGCTACATTCAATATTTAATATGAACATAGTACTACTTTACCTGCACCTTGTATGTCTTATATTGGTCTTTTCCATAGAAAGACTGAGTCAAGCATTTGATATAAAGAAGCTTATTTATAAAAAATGGAGTATTGCCCTGCCATAAGGAACGATGAGATTGAATCATTTGCACATGTACCTTCAGAACATACTCATAAGTGAAATAAATAGGTCACAGATGTGCAAATATCACATATTTTCTCTGATATGAGAAACTGAAGTTATAAATGTGTTCTAGAATGCATGCTTGATATTGTAAATATTGGAAACAGCCCACAGGCTCATCAACTGGACATTGGATAAAGATGTGGGTTTCTTCTTATAAAATGGAATATTATAAAATGAATATTGTAAAAAGGGTAATGGGGCTTAGGGGTAA